>CM075496.1:4597500-4687500 GCA_037950675.1 Hypophthalmichthys molitrix | reverse complement strand
ACTTTATAACTCACAATTCTGACTTTATAACTCAAAATTCTCTTTATAACTCACAATTCTGTCTTTATAACTCACAATTCTGACTTTATAACTCAAAATTTTGACTTTATAACTCAAAATTCTCTTTATAACTCACAATTCTGTCTTTATAACTCACAATTCTGACTTTATAACTCAAAATTTTGACTTTATAACTCAAAATTCTCTTTATAACTCACAATTCTGTCTTTATACCTCACAATTGTGAGATGTAAACTTGCGATTGTGAGAAAAATATTCAGAATTGTGAAATAAAAAGTCGCAATTATCTTTTTTTTCCTTTTTATTTAGTGGCGGAAACAAGCTTCCAAACTATTTCGCAAATAGAATTCAGAAGTTTCATTTATCATATTTCAATGAACAGGTAAAAAAAAATTGTTTGATTTATTTGGATCATCACTCAATAGTGTTCCCTGAAATCTCTCTGCGGCATTTTGTGTCTTGTATTTTGTATAGTGAAATAAATATTTACATTTTTTGTAACTTATTTTTATTAATTATAATTATATTTTTATTATTACATATTTCATGAAAAGTTAGTTTGATGCAGTAACCCTAATATATAATTTTATATATACATAATTTGTGTATAATGTATATATTGTATATACATTATATATAATATAATTATTATTATTATTATTATTATATATTTTGCTTGGATTAATAATAAGTAATAATGTATGGTTAGCAGTCATTATCAAAATGAATCCCATCAAGGTGATCAGGTTCCCATTATTCCTCTTAATATGTGACTACTTACCAAATAAATAATGGAGGGGAAGTATTGAGTTTAAATAATTGTATCATGTGAGAATAAAGAAAGCGAGGACTGATAATAGATATATACAACCAGCACAGCTCTAATATTACACAGTTTAGCAATAATTATGCAATTACATTTCACAGCAGAATGCCAAGATTGACCAATCAGAATGAAGCCATTTAGTCATTTCTGTCAGCCACTGGTGTAGCTTGACTGTAGTTTAACTACTTAAAACAGATCTGCTATTTCAAGTTTTTCCTTCCAGTTCTCATGACATCATCTCCAGAGGAGTGTATATGTGTGGGTGATAAACTTTTCGTCGATGATAAGATAAAATGAGAATGTTCCAGTTCATGCGATGATAAAATAAGTTGCTCTCTCAGAGGTTCTCTGCAGGCAGTCGAGTGTTTTAGCCGTGAGGATTAGGCTGCAGCTCTTCTGGCGAGAAATTGTAGATTTCAGCTGCAGTATTTCTTCAAGTGTTTTTGCTCGTCTGCTGATGTCAGACAGGACGGGCGCTGTGACAGGTTTAGACTGTAAATAAACGTTTGGGGGGAGTGTGTTGGGTTTGGATGCGGACAGGTCTGAGGTTGTGGGAGTGTGATTTTTGTTTTGTGTGAAAAGCAGTGGGAAGTTTGGCAGAGAGATTGGGTTGGTTTGGACCTCGCTGTACCCCAGCCAGCTTTACAGAGATTTAATATTCTAAGTTCTGGTTTATGGTGGGATTTAATACAGGGATCTGGTCTAAACTAGGCTTTATAAGGCTGTGGTTTGGAGCTGCTGTTACATGCTGGTTAGTGTCAGTACACAGGATCACAGCTGGGTGTGTGTTCTGTGTCAATGTCAGTTTCTTTCTTTATCTTTCTTTCTGTACTTCTGTACCATCTGACACTAACATTGTGCCATGGTACCAGCAGATTGTCTTTCTTTCTCTCTCTAGGATTAAAGAAAATGTGATTGGTGTTTGCCTGTGTAAAACCTGACACAATGAAGCTATAGGAGAATATTGTTGGTGGTTGCCAGGGCATTGCTACATGGTTGCTAAGGTGTTCAGGATGTTTTTTAGCAGTACACTGTGGCTAAGATGTTGTGGGTGGTTGTTAGGGTGTTGCTAGGTAATTTGCTTACCGGCTCAAATTAAAAAAAAAAAATCCACTGTTCACTAATACTGAAAAACAAACATTTAGAACTGTAATTCAAATCAGTGTTGTTATTGTTGACTAAAACTATTAAAAATCGTAGGGACTACAATAGGCTTCTTCCCGGGTTAGTGACATCACTAACCCTAAACTTTACATAAACCCAATTCAACACTGGATTTGCATAAAAGATTAACATGACGACACATGCTAGTTGATGAGTTGAATCAACTCCACAGAAACTACATAAATTTATCCACTAACCGTTCAGAAACGTCCAGTTTCATTCTAAAAGTTGTAACTTCTTCCTGAGTCTCTCCATCAGTGTCGACTCCGGTTTGAACAATGTAAGGCAGAACACCGTTACTGACAATCCTCATTTTGGCTGCGTGAGATTCTCCAGCTTTGTTGTTGTTGAGCAACCGAAGCGTGAGCTGTTAAAGCTCCGCCCTCTTCTGGAAAGGGGGTCGGGAGCAGCAGCTCATTTGCATTTAAAGGGAAACAAAAACTTTGTGTTTTTGCTTACATCCGAATAGGGGCAAATTTGACAAGCTATAATAAATACTTATATTACATCTTGTGAAAAGGGCATTATAGGTCCCCTTTAAGTGTGATTTACTTTTTTGATTCTGCAACTCTCTCTTTCTGTTTGTTTCATTATTTTTCTTTTTACAGGTGGTATGTAGCCATGTAGGTTTATTTTGGCAGCAGGTCTGTTCTGTATTATAGAAACACTGTAGTCACATTATCACTTCATTCATACACTAGTCAAGTTCGTAGAAACACACAGACAGTAAAGAACATGTATCTTTTGTATCCTTTTAAATGGCCCTTATGGGAAAACATTACAGTTTATTGAAAATGTCTTTACTTTCCATGAAACCTGATATGATGTCAGAAATCATTTTGCTGAATTATTAATGATGTGGGCATTAAGTACAAGCTGTACCGCTTCTTCTGAACAAGTTAGCAGATTGTGCTTCTAGTCTCACCAATAAATCTGCTTGAAACCAGCTGTAAGATTCCACATGTGAACGTGAGATGGGCTGGAAACAAACTCAACCATTCATTCAGCCATTTATGCTATTTGATTACGCAGCGCTTTGGATTACTTGATTCTGATTGGTCATTCTGTGATCTAAACCATTAAAAAGTTTGTGGTCAGTAAGAATTTTAAATGCTTTTGTAATAGTAAAACTAAAATATTATTACAATTAAAAATTTTATATTTGAATATATGTTTTAAAATGTAGTTTATTCCTGGAATGTCAAAGCTGAATTTTAAGCATCATTACTCCAGTCTTCAGTGTCACATGATCCTTCAGAAATCATCCTAATATGCTGTCTTTACTCTCAATCTTTTGATTGGTTTAATGCATCCTTACTGAATAAAAGTGTTAATTTCTTGGGGAAAAAAATTATATATTACATTTTTTAAATAAAATTATATATATATATATATATATAATATATATATATATATATACACACACACACACACACACACACATATATATATATATATATATATATATATATATATATATATATATATATATGTACATAATTCTTTTTTTACAAGAATTTCCATTAAAACTAGAATAAGTGATTTGGTGTTTATTTTTTTCTTAAAAAACTTCCTAGAGGACAGAAAAGTGCCCTTAATTGAATAATCACCCAATTTTTATATTGTTTCATTGCCAGAAATGAACACAACCATTCATTACGACCCAGAAGCAAATGAAATGCCTCTATGTCTGACTTTTCAAACACATGGCCTAATTATTTGCGTAGATCTGTTCAGTATAACGTGATGAAGCAAATGGTATCTGTCTCAGACACTTCATCTGAATATTACTGCACACATTTTCTCAGCAATGACGTTTCTTGGCAGTTTTGGCCAGTCTCTAAATACAGACTGCGTTCTGCTCAGAGTATTGATTGCGACAGCACTCGCGCTATACCTCAGACACACAAGGCATTTTATGAGTATTCACAGCTAGTTTATGTGTGTTTAGATTAAAGTTAATGAACGCATCTAGTTTAACTGCATGGGGCAGTGAGTCTCCGAGGGACATTTATGAAGTTGAATAGACCTTCTGTTCACTGTTCACCTAGCAGCCGTGCAACACCTTCAGAAACAGTAAAACCACTGATGCTGGAGTGGCAGACCATCTGTATGCGGTATGAAAACACGGTTACGCTGTGTAAAATCACCACCTGTTATATTTCAGGTTTATATGTGGAATTGTGTAATTGGGAAATTGAATACATTCATGAAGAATAGATGGATCAGGATGCAAGGCACCAAAAAGGACATGATAAAGTATTATAAAAGATGTTTTCTTTTATAATACTTTATCATGTCCTTTTTGGTGCCTTGCATCCTGATACCAGCATGCTTTCGTTGTATTGAAGATGTAGTAAACATCTCCTTTGTGTTCCATGCAGTGTTAATTTTGACAGCAAATTTTGATTTAGTTTTAGTCATAGTCTTTTGACTAAACTGCCATTTAGTTTTTAGTCATATTTTAGTCATCGGAAATTGTTTTAGTTGTAGTCTAGTTTTAGTCGACTACAACTAAAACAATTTCCGATGACTAAAATATGACTAAAACTAAATGGCACACTGTACTTTACTTGCCAAAGTGGACGGTTTTTGATCATTGCAAAAAGACACGAAAGAGAGCTCAATTCAGTACTTGTCAGGGATTGACAAAGTTGTCATTGAGGTAGCTTTTGTTTAAAATTTTGATTAGATTTTTAGTTTTTTTGCTTTTTGTGTGTTTGTCTTTTAGTTTTTGCTTTTAAATGTCTATAAAGTTTTTTTTTTTATTTCTGTTGTAGTTATCGTACATCAGGTTAAGCTAAAGCTTGGCAACTAGATGGAATAACATAAGCTTACATTTTTTACATATTTATTTTTAATTTTCAGTTAACGTTTATTTCAAGTAATGAAGATTTTTATGGTCTTAGGTTTAGTTAAAGGGTTAGTTCACCCAAAAAATGAAACTTCTGTCATTATTACTCACCCTCATGCCGTTCCACACCCGTAAGACCTTCGTTAATCTTCGGAACGCAAATTAAGATATTTTTGTTGAAATCCGATGGCTCTCTCAAGATCCATAAAGGTACTAAAAACATATTTAAATCAGTTCATGTGAGTACAGTGGTTCAATATTAATATTATAAAGCAACGAGAATATTTTTGGTGCGCCAAAAAAACAAAATAACGACTTATATAGTGATGGCTGATTTCAAAACACTGCTTCAGGAAGCTTCGGAGTGTTATGAATCAACGTGTTGAATCAGCGGTTCAGAGCACCAAAGTCACGTGATTTCAGCAGTTTGGCGGTTTGACACGCGATCCGAATTATGATTCGATACGCTGATTCATAACACTCTGAAGCTTCCAGAAGCAGTGTTTTGAAATCAGCCATCACTATATAAGTTATTATTTTGTTTGTTTTTTTGGCGCACCAAAAATATTCTCGTCGCTTTATAATATTAATATTGAACCACTGTACTCACATGAAGTGATTTAAATATCTTTTTAGTACATTAATGGATCTTGAGAGAGGAAATGTCATTGCTGGCTATGCAGGCCTCACTGAGACATTGGATTTCAACAAAAATATCTTAATTTGTGTTAAGAATATTAACGAAGGTCTTATGGGTGTGGAACGGCATGAGGGTGAGTAATAAATGACATTATTTTCATTTTTGGGTGAACTAACCCTTTAACTATAATAACCCTTATAATTGTAAAATATATTGAATAGTGTGTCAAATAATGTTCTTCTAGTAGTTTACTATGAATTAAACTGTATTTAATTTAATTTATATTTATTGTGTAAACAAAATAACAATAATAAACTGGAAAATGTCTACAGTCTGCACTGTAGCAGGCTGCTCATTTAAGTTCAGATGAGGGAGATACAATATGTATTCTTACAACCGTCTAAAACATTATACCATACCTTGGCATAAATGTGCACTATTCATTAATTGCGAAGCAGTCTGAAGTGCTGCTGGGCAAGCCTGTAGAGTGTGCAACAGCTCCGCGTTTCCCACGGTTAGATAAGCACGTTTCACTTCAAATGTGCGCATCTTCCACACAGAACAGCAGTCTTAACTGGATATCTTCCCAAATCGTCCCTCTCTATCATTTTCGTCTCGTTTTTATTTGCTGATGAAAATTAGAGTAGATTTTAGTCATAGTTTTAGTCATTCAAAACGCATTTTTATTTAGTCATCGTCTCGTTTTCGTCCGTGAAAAGATGTCGTTGACAATCCCAGATGAGGAATAAGCGACTTATCTAGCGAAACGATAAGTCATTTTCTTAAAAAATACAAATTTATATACTTTTTATCCACAAATGCTTGTCTTTTTTGTATAGGGCATTTGACTTAAGGTGATGATACATGGGGCAACTTTTTGAGCAATGTTGCTGGGCAATGTTGCCATCAACAGGCAACTTGGTGAGACACAGGGCAACGGAGAGTTAGCAGCAACCAATCAGAGAAGAGCAAATCTATTGCCAACTCAAAAAATACTTTATTATAAACACTTGTTAGGCACTTGACTGATCGTTTCGCTAGATAAGACCCTTATTCCTCGTCTGGGATCGTGTAGAGCTCTTTGAAGCTGCACTGAAACTGAAATTTGGACCTTCAACCCGTTGAACCCCAGTGAAGTCCACTATATGGAGAAAAATCCTGGAATGTTTTCCTCAAAAACCTTAATTTCTTTTCTGAATTCTGAAGTGAACTAATCCTTTAAGTGTCGATTGTCTCTTGAGAAAATGTCTTTGAATCCACTTACACAGAAGAAAACATTTGGCTATTGTACAGTAACCATCACTGAAACCAGCAGCCCTCTAATTACTGGTGTGGCGTCTTGACTTACTAAACCACTGTCACACCACATGAGTAAACAAGTCGTAAAAATATTTAACACCATATTCAGGCCCAGCGAAAACATATGATACTCACCAAAATGCGTGTTTGCTTACAGGCTCTCTGAGTAACATGTTGTTCCAAACCTGTATGACTTACTTTTTTGTAGCTTTTTTCCATGCAATGGAAGCATACATTGACCAAGCTTTGAAAATGGTCAAGAAGGGCCTTCATGTGACCTATGTGAAATATTCCAAATGTAATGAGGCCTGTGTATGATTGCGCTGTGTGAGTTTCAGTGGGTGTTAGCTGAAATGACAGCTGAAATTAGCTGTCAAATTTCATACCATCCGTTCTCGTACGTCACATGCATGAGCTCATTAATGCTTCCGCATCTGCGCCATCACTTAAAAGTTTGGGGTCAGTATAATTTTTTTTAAAGGTACACTATAACTTTTGGCCCTCTAGGGGTTAAAAAACAAAATTGCACACATTTTGCGGAAGAACATTGTTTTGGTTGTGCTTCGGCTCTTTGTGACTGTGTGGATGAATATGGTTCTTTCTCATAGCTAAAAAAAGAGAGAAAGATTATCCTACTGCTCATAAAACATTCACTACTAGGCTTAAGAGATATAACCAGTTCAGATGGAAAGGATCTCAAGCTGACTAGCTGAAGACGTTACTGTAGCTTTACTCATTAATAGACACGGTACTTCCTTAAAAATAAATTCCAGCACAGCGCTACAACAACCATAATGAAATGACCCTTCACAATAGATAATGCTTTACAATAAACTCTGTTAGAGAGCTACGTATGGCAGTTTATCTGTTCAATAAAATACCTTACTCACCTGTTGAGTAATAAAAACTCCATCTCCATGTTGCTTTTACAACATTTCAAATCCCTTAGTGCTTGTCATATCCGAAAAGCCAAGCCAATGTTGATTCTTGTTTTATTACAAGCTCTGTCACATTTTCTTTTTGCCAGCAGACTCTCCTTTTTTAAATGGGTGATTCCCCGGCGGTTGGAGATTTAGCGGCTCTATGTCAAACTTTCTCGCTCTTTGTGACAAGCAACCAAGCAACTTTTCTCTATTTATGAATATGACAAGACAGACAGAGAGTGACGTATGTACGCAGTTTCACGCAAAAACCATCTCGACAGGTCTAAAATATAAACACTTATAACAGGCTTACCATAGTGAATCAGGGTAAGACAAAAACACATTCTGGAAGAAGGATTGATGATGTATTGACTAATTATTAAAATTTTGTTCATTTTAAACACACAAAAAAGTACAAAGTGTTTTCTTTTAAAAAATTAATACATTTATTCAGGAAGGACGCATTAAATTGATAAAAAATGACAGCAAAGATTACAAAAGATTTCTTTTTCAAATAAATGCTGTTCTTTTGAACTTTCTATTTATCAAAGAACCCTGAAAAAAGGTCACGGTTTTCACAAAAATATGAAGCAGCACAATTATTTTCAACATTGATAATAATAATAAATGTTTCTTGAGCAGCAAATCATCATATTAGAATGATTTCTGAAGGATCATGTGACACTGAAGACTGGAGTAATGATGCTGAAAATTCAGCTTTGATCACAGGAATAAATTACATTTTAACATATATTAAAATAGAAAATAGATATTGATAAATACAGCCTTGGTGAACAAGAGACTAAAATCTTACAAACCCCAAACTTTTGAATGGTAATGTCATAGTAGTTCACTTCAAGTTAAAAATGAAATGTTAATAATTTATTGCAAATTCATTTAAACAACAATTAAGAGCAGAGTTCTCATTTCTCATTGTTTTGACTGAGCCGACACTCTTGCTCATATTGTGACATTTATATGATAAATTTTATTTCTGCAACTGTCTGTTTTGAAATTCTGCAGGTCAGTGGATAAATGCATGAATTTTCATTCATTATTTTCTCTTTAAATCTGCAGTTAGACTCAAACCAGTTTTCCTCCCTGCCTTACAGACGAGTCAAAACCATGAAAACCGACCTGATCCCATTCACTAAACATACATACATTTGTACACACATTCACACACACACACTTGCTCCTTTATCTTCCATCCGATCTCATATTGGTCCCATTTCCTATCCTTTGAAATTTCTTCCGTACACTTTTCAGATGTGTTTATTGTGGGTGGTTATGTGTGTGTGCACAGTGTCCACTGTTGTCCTCGAGGGCACAGCATACATCTGTTCTGTAACTGAACTAAATCAAAGACTAACACGCCACATGTTCTCAAGTGCATTAATGAGAATACCCAAGAAGCTTTTACAATCGCACACGAAGGCTAAAAAACAACCCCAAAAACACGTGTTTGCGAGATAATTATTTGTTTCCACCTCCAAACTGGCTTTTGCTTTACTTATCCGAGATTGTGGTTTCGTGAATAACGGCATCCATGTTGTCTTTAGCCATTTTTTGGGTGCTGTTGTGCTGTAATTGCTCTCAGATGCTCCTTGTGTTTTATTTCTGTTTTTCTCTCTCCAGTGGAAACAGAAGTTATGACAGGAATCAAAGAATGTGGCGAGCTTTTGTGTTATTGCGGACTCAAACCAGCGATGCTGCATTCTTATAACACATGTTTTCGACCAGGTTCTTGTTTTTCCGCCACATAAATGTTTTTCTCGAGTGCATTTCAAAGATGTGCGCTAGAAAGAGCGACGCTTTCATGCAGGATTGTGGCAAAACAATGATGAATGAGAGAACATTTACAGTTTCTCGTATAAAATGCAGCTGAGCGCACATGAAAGCATGTGTCTGCGATCTGAAGGGTTTCTGTTTATATAAGATAATCTTATTAAAGAGGTGGTCATGTGATAATTGAAGAGCATTTGAGTGTTTTGAGATTGAAAGCGGACTGTGGTTTACGGTCGCATGAGTTTGCAATACTGCTGTAATGTCATGGTTGACTTGTGCATCAGGCTGAGGTTTCAGAGTTGTCTTTTCTTTAATTCTGTTTGAATTGGCCCTACCGCACCGTTCACAGGGACGTCCGTTGTGATTTACACACCACTTTAACTGGATTTGTTGCACTAAACATGAACTTTTGTCCCGTTTCAGAGCTGAGTTGTTTACTGTTGAAAGCTCAGCCGTCTTTGAAGTAAATCTCTACGTGGCTTCTTATACTGTCTGATACTCTCTTTTTGTTTCCTAAAGCTTTCACAGTGAAACTTTACCCAAGTTCAGAAGTGCAGCTTATGTCTGTTTTAGTCACTTTTATCTGAATTCTGATTTGTACACACTACCGTTCAAATGTTTGGTGTGAGAATTTTGCATTTAATGCATTTAATGGATCAAAAGTGACAGTAAAGATGTTTTATAATGTCTGTTTCATCTATTTCAAATAAATGCTGTTCTTTTGAACTGTCTATTCATCAAGAATCCTGAAAAAATGTGTCAACGTTTCCTCAGAAATATTATGCTGCATAACTGTTTCTAACATTGATAAAAAGAAAAGTATCTTGAGCAGCAAATCAGCATATTAGAATGATTTCTGAAGGATCATGTGACTCTGAAGACTGGAGTAATGATGCTGAAAATTCAGCTTTGATCACAGGAATAAATTACATTTTGAAATATATTCAAATAGACAAACAAGTATTTTAAATTGTCATAATTTTTCACAAAATTACTGTTTTACTGCATAAGAGACTTATTTCAAAAACATACAAAAAATCTTGCCAACCCTTGTCTTAATATAAGTAAAACTGAGAAGTAACATTAATTAAAGTTCATTTAAATTCTAAAAATATCTGTTTTACTGTATTTTTAATCAAATAAACGCAACCTTGGTGACCATAAGAGACATTTTTCAAGAACATTAAAATATTCTTAATGTTTAGAAACTTTTGATCGGTTGTGCATTTGAAAGAGCAACCCCAAATCAATCAATTTGTGGCATATTTTTTTGAATAATATGACTATGCATAATGCAGATAATGTCAGTCAGATAGCAACAGAATTTGAAGGTGATGTGTGTAGTTTTACTATCAGCACAGAAGGCAATTGCAGTCTGTCTGGACTACGGCATGCATAACAACGATGTAGTCAGAAGTCTGGCTTCTCTATGTGTCACTATGTTGTTTTTACCTTTAGCTGTGTGTCTTTTCAGCTTTCGGATGGAGGAAAGGCTGCTAAAGCAGGAGTCGCTGTGGGAGATCTGGTCCTGTCCATCGATGGCATCAGCACTGACGGCATGAACCACCTTGAGGCTCAGAATAAGATTAAAGCCAGCACAGACAAACTCAACCTCGCTTTACAAAAGTAAGAATATGCATGCACTGCTTTGGTAACGGGAATTGACAAATACATTTTGAACACATAGGCAATAGACTTTTTTATACAAATGTGAATACTAGACAGTACTATGTTCCGAATAACATACACTCACTCTTATTTTTGCAGTATACACTGTATATGTGCACAGTATTCAAATTATATGTATGCACAGAATATACAAACTATCTACTATCTACCTTTGCCAAAATGTGCAGTACATAACAATGCATGGAATAATGTATCCCAAACTGCAATGTGCCTGACTTGAACTTCCATTATCAGAGCAAGGGTAAAATCAGAAGACTGAGATTTCACAATTATTTTTCCCCAAAGTGCCTTCTTTGTTATTTCAGTGTATATAAAGTAATTTTAGTTCATTAATGTTGAAACAGAGCCTGTAGTGTCTCAGAATGGCTGTTCAATTTTCTACATTTCTTTCTTGATTCATTATTTGACATTTTTATACTGAGTTTATGTATTTATTTATTTTTGATTGAATAATTTATGTTTATTTATTATGTATTTTATGTAATCAATATTTTATTTTATTTTTATTTTTATCTGAATTCCACTCAGAGCATTCTACTGTTTGGAATGTTTATTAATTAATTAATTAATTTATTTATTTGTAATGAATTAATTTATTTTTATTTATTATATTTTATGTATTTAGAATAAAAATAATTATAACTATTATTATTATTATTATTATTATTATTTATTTATTTATTTTCTCTCAAGGTGATACCTGAATGCCACTCGCTGAATTTAACATGCAACATGAGATCATGTGACAACAATAGAGCATTCTACTGTTCGGAATGTTTATTTTGGAATAATGCCGTCTGTTGCACTTTTTTTAAATAGTATTTTTAAAATGAGCTTGTCAAGCTACAAACATGACAAAAATAAACATAAATGTGGTCCCTATAATATTCCAAGACATATGATAGCTTTGTGTGAGGAACAAAATAACATTTTAAATGATACTGAAAATCTTACCTTCACACAAATTTAAAGAATGCCTTGACGAATAAAGTAGAAGTAAAAAATGAAAACAATTGTTATATATATATATATATATATATATATATATATAGCCTTCACTTATTTATCATGTCATGACAAATAAAAGAAAACCAAAGCGTTGTATGTATATATATATATATATATACAAAATGCTTTTACAACGCTTTGGTTTTCTTTTATTTGTCATGACATGATAAATAAGTGAAGGCTAAGACCTTATGAAAGCTAGAACAATCAGACTTGCATCATAACAGTGTTTTTGAGCTGTGTCGGGATGGAAACCGAATGCTAACTCATCTCAGACCCAGCGCTGTCACGTTGCACAAGCACTCACAATCTGTAGGAAATGCAGAGAACTAGTTGAGAACAATTATCCAAACTTTTGACTCAGTTTTGGGAGCAGAATAAGTGTGTGTTTTGTTTGCATGTGTGTGCCAGCTTCCTGTTTTCCTGTTTGGTCCACTAACGGAAAATTCTGTCTCACTGTCAAGCCTTGGGAATCACACACGCACATGCTGACGGCCAGACTCAGTGTGTCCAGTGGTGATAGAAAAACGCTCATGGACTGGTCTAGTGGAAGTGAAAACACAGAGAGAGACTGGCAATGATGGACAGATAAATGAGCTGTGTCAGACACATTAAATATGAGAAAAAATCAGATACAGGCCTAAATGTAAGATTTATGTGTTTGAATTGCTTATAAAATTTCCATCCATTTGGATTACACAGTTTTAGCATAAACAAACTAATAAACTTAATGTGATGCATAGTTGGCAGTCATACATACAAAATTATAAACGCAACACCTTTGTTTTTACCCCCATTTTTCATGAGCTGAACTCAAAGATCTAAGACTTTTTCTATGTACACAAAAGGCCTATTTCTCTCAAATATTGTTCACAAATCTGTTTAAATCTGCACTTCTCCTTTGCCGAGATAATCCATCCACCTCACAGGTGTGGCATATCAAGATGCTGGTTAGACAGTATGATTATTGCACCGGTGTGCCTTAGGCTGACCACAATAAATCCATCAGTTGTACACAATCGTTCCATCTGTTGTATTTGTTAAACTCCAATGTTGATTCAAATAGCAAACAACTCTTACTGCACGCACTGCAACAGACTTTTAAAAATGGTTGAAATAAAATGCTGCTTGGAGTCAACCAATCAAAATGCTGCGTGAACTCAATCCATCAGCATGTTCAGTGGCCAAGTCCCACCCCCAAAAGTTCCTGAACTTTGAAAAAGTACTACCCTGTGAGCAGGTACTTTCTGAGGGGAGAACTTTTAGACCCTGGTTTCTGTGGTTAAAGCACACCAAGTACCACCCCAAAGTTCCTAGTTCCTGGAGAAAGTTCCTGCGGTGGAAACAGGGCTTAATTCAACCAGGCCCCACCCCTTTATTGTGTATGCCTTGGGCGGGAATTATTTAAATGAGGAATATTGTGACCTGTTCGTTCCCAGAAGAAAACTCAAGACTACAATGCAGGCATTTCAGGGAGTTCAGAAACAGTTTTTACTGATATAGATAATAACTCCCGCTGGAGTGACAGTAACTTTGCAGACATTTTTCATGTTCAAACATATAAAAAAAGCATAATAGGTCCTCATAAAAAAGCATAATAGGTCCTTTACATAAAAGCAAAAAAGATGCAAATAATTAATAATAAAATATGCTATGTTTTTTTTTTTTTTTCAGTGCAGAAACCTTACCCGTTTCATTTATGTATGACTGACAAATGTGCATTAGGTTTATTAGTTTATGTTAAAACTGTATAATCCACATTTTATAATCATTTTAAAATTGTAAAGCTAAATATGTAAGACAATTGACTTTATCCCATCCATGTTTAAATGCAGAGTGTTGTTTTGATATATAGTGATGGTAAAGTGATCACCTTCTCTTGGTTTTGACTCTGTCTTAATATAAATAGAACTGTACCAGCATCAGCACCATCTGAAACCAGCAGAGTGTGTGTGTGTGTGTGTGTGTGTGTGTGTGCATACTTAATGAAGTATGATATGCAGACCATCATGGTTTATCAGCTGTACACACAGCTCTATTCAAGTATGTGAAACGCTTCTAACTAGCACTGTGGCTTTCTGAAATGTCAATGCAGCTAGTGTTGCATTCTCAGTGTAGCCTATAGGGGAGCTATAATGTCTTCTTGTCAGTTTTTGCTTTCTAGTCAACTGTTTTAATTTGAGAAGGATCTTGCTGTGCAATTTGGATCTTATACACGTTTATAGCAGCTACCTGAATGTTAACATATCTGCTTTAATGGACCGACATTGCCCACTTGAGTAATTACAGTACATTTACATTTATGCAATTTGCAGGCACATTTATCCACTACAAAAGGATACTTACAAAAGAGAAGCAAAAACAATTTGTCTAAGAGCCAACAATATTCTTAATTTACAATGCCAGATTTATTAGTCAACTAGATTAGTTAATTAGATTACACAAGAATGTGTAGTATGTTCAATGAGGCTGCAGACTTGCAATACACTGGTTAGGCATTTTGCATCTGGACTTGCATTGAGTATGTTTCAGGAAGTACCAAACCTCATTAATCAAGGGGGCAATAGAGTTTCCATTAAATGTCCAAATCAGAAATCAGAAGTGTTATCATTCAGGTAGCTGCTATAAACAGGGGTACACATAACTTTTTTTGGTCTGGTTCTCAAGGGAGCACCTGGAGATGTTGCTTGGTACTCACACTTTACACAACACACTTATCCTAAAAGCTTTCCTCTTTACTTTCCTCCTAACTGCTCTCCTCACTATGATGGTAATGATTTTTATTTTTATTTTATTTTACTAACATTAATGACAGACAACAGCAAGAATATTAGGCTGCTGTCACTTTAAGAAGGAAAGCACGGACCGAATAACTGACACACATCTGGTTTCTTTCTCAACTGTTCTAGCACAAGTAAACATGAAAGAGGAATTAATTCAGTGTTCGAGCGCTGTCTGACTGTCTCTCTTTCTCTGCATGCACGCGCTTCAGGGGTGTGAGGCTGTGCGCACAGATAATAGCTCGCGACTCCCAATTTTCGCCTCGTTCACTCTATGATGGATAAATTTAGCAGTTAATCCACGAATCACTTGCGTGCCGAACCGTTGGACCTTTTCGGATCACGGATTAACTGCGATCCGTTGCACACCTAATAATTAAAGAACAAACTTATCATCGTGATTGCTATCTTACCAGAGATGGAGAAAAATCCTACTCCAATAAGTAAACGTGTCCCTGTGAACCGGTCCTCAAAAATGTTGGTACTCAAAAGCGCTTCCCTCCATGTTTTCTGGTGCGCATCATTTATTTTTACAGCGCATGCGCACCTGCGTACCACTTATTTGCACCCTGGCTATAACGCTTTTGGCTCTTCAAACTGTTTCTTTGTCATGACAGTAGTCAACCTGAAAGAGAAAACTGATTGTAGAAGAAGACTTTCATTAAAAGCCTTCATGAGAAGCCCCTGAAAATGCAAGAAACACTTTTGTTGCATGAATTGCACTCTGAAACATTCGATGCACAAAATCTAGCTTACATAGATAGAAGTGTTTGCATTGGTCTAATGCAAAGAGTCCAGTTTTCAGCAGTAACAGTTGTATATTCTTTCTAACAATATAATTTTTTTTGGAAGCAACATAAATTGCAATGTTTTGCATATCAGTGGGCATTGCATGAAATAGACTAATATCTTTCCTGCTTGCTGCACACTTTAGTCTGGGTTACCAGGAGGTTATGTTGTGGTTAGGGTTTAATTTTACCTCTTACCTCTTAAATATATTTTATCTGTTATTCGTAATTACAGCAGCCTGCAGGTAATGAGTGATTTTATTCATTAAATTGCTTTTGTGTAAATCGGAAACTAGAGAATTAAACATTTTTGAGCAAGGCAATCTTATGTGTGTGTGTCTTTTTAGTGCTAATGGAGGACGCTTGAGTTTTATTAGAGCGTTATGTGGAGATGCCAAACTCGGCTTTAGCTGCAGTTATGGTGGAGAGATTAGGAGTTTTACAGGCTTTCTGTTGATTCTCATAGATGACAGTAGATTACACTGAGAGAACAAGAGGCTCCATGTTAATTAAAAGCACATGCAGTGAATTATTTTATTGATTTCTTTTGGTTTGTGTTCGCTGTGAGAGAGCCAGTGTCACTGCTGTTATTCATCTCACTTACCATCAGATGAACTCACACATATCAAGTCCATATATAATGTTAATTTATTAAGGTTTCTTATACCAAAACAGTAGTGGTTTAGTTTTATATGAGAGTTTCCACCTTCCATCTATTTTGCAGCTTAATTTAAAGGAAAAACAAGTTTATTTTTTTCTTTCACCATTACAAATATTTTCTTATAAGCTTAAATTGTTATCTTGTTTTAAGGATACTTTCATTTTACAGATTTTTTTTTTTATAGTGTATAAATATGAAATACATTTTGCATAATATGCATATTACATTTCACATTTAGTCATTTAGCAGACGCTTTTATCCAAAGGTACTTACAAACGAGGAGAGCAATAGAAGCAATCAAACTAAGAATAGGGCAACAATATGCAAGTGCTGTGACCAGTTCCAGTCAGTCAAACACGTAGTAGAAGGTTTTTTTTTCTTCTTCTTAATAGATATAGAATAGTGAGTGTAAGTATTAAAGGGTCAAGTGTTGCCGAAAAATATGCATCTTCAGCAGCTTCTTAGCAATGGCTAAAGACTCAGCAGTTCGGGTTGAGTTAGGCAGGTCATTCCACCAGCAGGGAACAGTTCAGGTAAATGTCTGTGAAAGTGATTTTGTGCCTCTTTGTGATTGGGACCACAAGGTGACGTTCACTTGCAGAATGCAAGCTTCTGGATGGCATGTAGGTCTGAAGTAATGAGTTCAGGTATAGGGGTTTCGAGCCAGTGGTTGTTCTGTAGGCAAACATCAGTGCCTTGAATCTGATGCGAGAGGCAATTGGCAACCAGTGCAATTTTATGAGGAGAGGTGTGACATGTAGATGTAGTCAAGTCATCTTCATTTATATATCGCTTTTCACAATACATATTGTTTCAAAGCAGCTTCACAGCGACAATAGGAAAATTATTATCGAGTTAAAGATAGGTGTAGAAGAGAAGTGGTCCAAGCACTGAGCCCTGAGGCACCCCAGTAGCTAGATGTTGCGAATTAGACACCTCGCCCCTCCACGACACCCTGAAGGACCTACCTGAGAGGTAAGACTTGAACCACTGGAGTGCAGTTCCCGAGATGCCCTTAAATGAGCTCAGGTGTAATGTGTGCACTACATGACATTAGAGACAGTATTGGAGGAGAGATGGGCCTTTAGTAAAAAAAAAAAGGGAGAAATAATTGTTTAATTTATTATAGACTGAAACCTCAAAAGATGAATGTAAAAATTAAGTTTCAAAAACATCAAACCAGTCAAATCAACAACAGCACCAAATATTATGCTTGCACTGTCTTTCAAGTAGACAGGAGCTGTACTTGCTGGACTCGTTATCAAGATGGCCAACAAGTGGACTGACTTTCCTCGTTGACGTTTGTTGTATTTGGAGGATGTTTATATTGGCCGTTCTGAGGCATGCACTGCAGGCTTCTGTTTCGACATTAATGAACTAAAATTAGTTTATATACACTGAAATAACAAAGAAGGCACTTTGGGGAAAACTTTGGGTCTTGTTATTTTTTGCCCTTGAAAGCCCACTCTCAACAGCTTATATCACGTAAACTAAGCTAAACAACAAATCTTGTCAGCTTCATGAAAACCTGTAATTCTTAATTCCATTTTTGTGTTTGTCATTGATTGTGTGCGTGTTGTTTATGCATCTGTCTGTTCTTGAGTTACGGTTCAGGTTTGATGTTTTGTTTAGCCACATCCAAACACACAAATGATCCTTACGAGTTCTGAATGCTTAAACACACACAGGAGTGCCAGATCCTAATCAGTGCTCAGATTAAACTGACCACACAACTTCTTAGGCACAGAGTACGTCAAACATAGCATCAGATTCAACCATTTACTGCAGGGTTGAATGCAGGTTACTTGATTACATGGGTTTGTGGGAGGTGTTTTGCTGACCGATTGGAGGAAAAGTTTAGCTTGATTTAATTAAACCATCTAAACTCCATCCCAATCCACTTTTGAGCAACCTCAGGACCATAACAAACCGTGACACGGGTTCATATCCACAGAGAGAGAAGAATAAGAGCTTATTTTGGTTTGCTGTCATTACTGTCTTTTTTTTTTTTACTTACTTTTTGCTTTAACATCTGTAACTTATTTGCATTATTTATTTATATTTTGATGTGACTTTCCCAGATTCATATACTACCAATTAAAGATGTCTACAGTTTATCATTATTATCACCATTATTATTATTATTATTTATTAAGATCCTGGAAAATGTCAACTTTCTCCCTAAATTAACTTAATTTTGATTCTTGCAGATCTAAAATGTAGACTGTTATCACTCTACTGTGTCCCAAATGTCTGAAGCATAAAACAGTTTGGACACAGATGGAGAGAGAACACAAATTTGATCTATTCTGACTGATATTTCATTAGCTAAATGCATAAACAATATGAAACAGAATGAGACAATTTACATATGAATGTGAAAGGAGACGATGGAAAAACATACGGAGAGCAGTAGCTTTCATTTCTCGCCAGCCGCAAGTGTGTTAGAAATCAGGAATGGTGAGAGAACATTGAGCTTGATATGTTTTTCATCTTCAAACCAAATTTGGGTCTTCAGCTGACAAAGTTTAAATCTCGTCTGGCTAGCGCACTTCCCATAATGTTTATGCATTAGGTCAGTAGGCGGTCTTTTGCACTGTTTGAACGCATTCAACCACATGAGGGTTTGCTCATACTCAAAGTTTTAGACCCCTTTTACACCTTTATTTAGCGTTGTCCACTTGTGATCCGATCGGCCAAAACGTATCTTAATACCAAGTGTAAACAGGGCCTTAGTTGTTGTAAAACCTGCTTTCTTCTCTGTTTCTGGAGTGTATTCGATGGTCAGTTTGCCCTCACATGAACAAGCCTCATATATGATTTAAATGGCATGTTTTTTTTCCCCTCATGACAGCTCTCAAAGCATTAAATTACTCTGTAAACCCCCTGCACTTTTATCTGTAAACTCTCTCTGTGAGTGTATTCTGAGCTCTCAACTGTAAGTGTAAGCTGCAGCTTGAACAAAAACACACTGTCCTGCACTGAGCACATCCCTGAATGTGTGTGTTGGCGTTCACAGGATATCAAAGCTGGATAAAATCCCATTTTCCATTAGCGAGATACAGCAGGATAAAAATCAACATTTGGAAGGGATTTAAAAGCATAACGAAATTTCCAGCAACATAGAAATTTTGTAATATTTCATGGTTTCGTACTTGAAAAGAATATAATAATTACCCTCCTTCATGTCCTCTTGCTCTCTTGATTCAATACTGATATATTAATTTCCGATTTCAACATTGCATCTTAAAGGATTAGGACACACAGAAATTAATATTCTGTCATTGTTTATTTACCCTCCTGTCATTCCAAACCTGTTTGACTTACTCAACAGAAGATGTTTAGCAGGATATGTAATGCCCATGTTGCTCTTTTCCCAGTGACAAAAAGGTTGAAAAAAGAGTACATAATGACACAATATTTATTTTTGGATTAACTGTCCCTTTAAAACTGATGCGAGTAATTTCTGCGCTCCTATTGTCACCACATGGTTTCCTGAACACAATGCCATTGGTCCATTTTTCAGTGCATATGGTTCTTGAGTTGAGCTATGTGTTTCTTTGGAGAAAGTTATACATTCTTCAGATCAGTGTATTGGTTTCTTGGGTACTTTAAGACTGTGAAGCCTGTCAATAATAGACAGAAAAAATCTTTTTTTTTTTAAATTGAATATTTTATTGAAACTTTAGACTTAATATTTTAGTTAATGTTTTGTATCATATTTGATACATCAGGCTTTTGGCTCTTATAGTATGATAGTGAGAATATGAAGCTCAGGCTCAAGTTGAAAAAAACACCAAACTGAGCAAAAATTAAAAGGTTCTGTAATTGGAGGTAATATTGCATTTGCAATTGCAGTTTCATTTGAATATGTGAACATATGACCTTGTCTGAGAAGCGGGACTCTCTTTTCTCCCTGTTTAATCTCGTTGTTTAGGAGAATCAGTTGAGATAATAGAGATCTCATTTGTGATGATTTGTTCCTGTGGGTTGTTTTTAATAAGTCTTTCTCGAGCAGTCACTTTCACACACTGTAGCAGAATAGGAAATCAGAGATGGCAAGTGTTTTAGTTGTTAATGAAGGAAAATCAGTGAGTCATGCGTCAGACTGCAGCCTCAGGTTGTGAGATATAAATGAGACGTCAAACAGATGCTCTGAGACAGTGTGAGACCTCTGCTGCTGTGATGATGTCACCGTACAGTAGATGTACACTGTCTTGCACTGTTTGTGCTACAAACATGAATGTATGGAAATGTAAGTGATCAGACAAATGTATTCTCTTAGTGGATGATCAAGTAGGTAAAAAAAAAATCCCACAGACTTGCATTGAAGGAGAAACCTGTTCCATACTGTATCTAGAGACCAGAACATCACAAGAGACTTGATGATGGACCAGTAAGAAACCACCTAGCAACCATCAAGAACACACTAGCAACTACATAGGGAACAGAGGAAACTTCTCAGGACATAATTTTAGAAATATAGCTACATACAGGTGTTAAGACAATGCATTGGCACTTTTGCATTTATGGACTTGCATGCAGCTAACAAAAATATGTTCTAAGAATGTTTTGCTAAAATGTTTCTAAATGTTCTCTGAACATTCAAAACATTCAAAAATGTTTTAAAAACTTTTTGGGGGGGGTTACGCAAACATTGAGAGAACATTCTATTTTAGCATTTTGCAAAAATGATGGGAATATTACTTTTGAATGTTCTCTAAACATTCTGAAACAAGCAGTAACATTTAAAAAACAGAATTCAGGATAAAATAAAAATAAATAAACATGGAAACATTCCATGAATGATATATAATTAACGTTTTTGTGCTAACATTTTGAGAACATTATTAAAGACCAGTTCGCTGAATGAAGGTTCTATTGATGTTATTGAAACTTTTGTTCATAACGTTGAGAGAACCTTGCCAGAACGTTAGCCAAAGTTCTGAGAACGTTCCCTGTTTGCTGGGATAGCTTATGTTTCTGGATGACCACACACACACACACACACACACACACACACACTTTCACTCTCTGTCATTATAATGGTATGACAGAATGTTCTAAGAATCTGAGTGATGCTGATGCAATTAGTTTTCTTCTCTTGTAGATGTTTCATTGCTTTGCCATTTAAGTTTTAAAATTACCTTAAATTGATGAATAAATAATCCAGAGATTATGTTGGAGAGGGCATCTCTGAGATGTTGGAACATCTCTGAAATATCAACAATGTAACATCAAGATATGACTAGAAATAATATGTAGGCTATACAAACATTTAATCAATTAGAATTGTAAATCATGCATTGAATGACTTTTCCTCTAAGTTTGATTCCTTGAAATATGTTTTGTGTGATGTATGTTCTTTCAGTCAGTTCATGAGTATAAATCAACATGGGAGATCATTTATTTTATAACTTCGCTCCATACCACAAATCATTATGCTCGATATCAGGCAGCTCTGAGGCAGAATCTGAAACACAGAAGCAA
The DNA here is from genome assembly GCA_037950675.1 of Hypophthalmichthys molitrix. Lineage (NCBI taxonomy): Eukaryota > Metazoa > Chordata > Actinopteri > Cypriniformes > Xenocyprididae > Hypophthalmichthys > Hypophthalmichthys molitrix. Next base: position 4,665,569 of record CM075496.1, on the reverse strand, counting down.
AGACTCAGAAGCGCCTGTGTCTACTAAGGAATTGATTGCTGTGTCTTAATGAGACAAAATTAGATCACTCCCTTTATAATCAACTAGGCTTTGAACACTACAAGCTCCTGACTACTTAAGCATGATTGCTAATCATTACATATTTGAATAACTTCTTGCAGTTAGACCAATGTTCAAAAATTTCCGGTCAGTACAAAGTCTCTCCAAGGCTCAAAAACACAGTAAACAAAGTCAAATTGTGAAATATTATTACAATTTAAAATAACTGTTTTACTCCAGTCTTCAGTGTCATGTGATCCTGATGATGATTTGCTGCTCAATGTTTCTTATTATTACCAATGTTAAAAACAATTGTATTGCTTAATATTGTTGTAAAAACTGTAATACTTTTTTCAGGATTATTTGATGAATAGAAAATTCAGAAGGACAGTAAATCTGTTGTAACATTAATATCTTTATTGTCACTTTTGATCAATTTAATGCATCCATTTTGAATAAAAGTATTAATTTTACAAAGTATTATGGCTGGGACAATAGATTGATTCATGATACAAAGAATCTGGAGCAATTCTGATATTTTCCGATGTATCACGATTCTCTCTCGAATTGATTCTGAGCTTAGTTTTTAAAAAGAAGATGGCACTATGTGCTTTAGAAACACCCGTACTCTGCTTGTTTCCGGTTTCTTTACACACACCACTTAAACCTAAAATAATCGTTCATAAAGTTAAAAAAGGTTAAAGTGAATTACAAGGATGTTCACAGTGGGCTGTGTTTACATTAATCTCGCGTCACAAGAGCATTCTGAGCCGAGGTGCAAGTATATTTAACCACTTACATGACGCACGATCGCTGTCCAGCAGTCTTCTTCATGAACATTTGAGTGTGGGGTTAAAAACTAGCTTAGAGTGCCATCTGCTGTTAAAACTAAGCTCAGAATCAATTCGAGAGAGAAAATATCAGAATCGATCCAGAAACACTGTATTGTGAATTGAGAATCGATGTATTGTCCCAGCCCTACAAATCTATAAATCTTACTGACCCCAAACTTTTGAATGGTAGTATATGTCATGGTGTTCTAAAAAGGCTATTTTAATATCTGAATTTGCTTATTTCATTCTATATAAGACATTGGCTCCTTAAAATAGTCTAATTTATAAATATTTTGACCTTTGCTGGGAAGGAGATTTAGAGACAGGTTGTCTTCAAATTTGATTAATTGAATCCTACTGGGTTTGTTAAAATAACTACTTCATGAGTACCAATCACTGCATTTAATACAAAGGATTCAGTTAAGTTACATGAATTAAAGCAGAGTAGTTTCTCTCTTTCTCTCTCTGGCAATGTTCTGGCTGTCTTCTGTGTCCTGTGAATCTATATTGAGTGTACCGAGAAGAGATTATTAGCTCATAACTGCAGCAGTGTGACCACTCATGTTCATCTGACCGGATCAAAAGTGCTAAACCTGACCCGACCCGCTGGATCTCACTCTAAAGACTTCCGTGGAGGGGTACGCCCCCTTCTTATGAAGTCACGTGTGCACGTGTGGGTATTTACATAGAAACAAAGATGCAAAGGGTCCACATATAGAAGCAAATGCTGTTATATAATACACTCTTCAAGATGTGTGTGGCTATATTTTAAGGACAAAATTGCACCCAGAAGCTATATCTGACAAAACCTCCCTTTGGGAACATCCTTAAAGGTCAAAATGATTCATAAATAAAAAAAAAAAAACTAAGAGATGTGTGAGATTGTTCTAGAAGGTCTTGAGTTCAGATTCTCAGAGATTGTAAACTGATACTCAGTCGCTCTTCCGGCCTCACACACAGGCACACAGCAATATCGCTTGCTGTCAAATCATAGTTTTAGTTAAAACATACCACATAATGCAAGTTTCAAACCAAACCTGACCTGGTTTCTTTTAATTGACGCAAACCTAATTCTGTTCTCCCCTGCAGGCAAAATAATTTCAGGAGCATTCAACAAACTTCCAATGCGGTTGTTCTGTGTCATTATAAATACAGGCCTATGATTTTATTGCAAACCACAGTTCGACGTTCCCTTATGTAATGACACTGCCAGCACTAGATGTGGTCACGGCAGAGTCATTAATGTTTTTGTCCGTTGTTTGTGTTCCAACAGAGCTTCCAGTCTTCCAAAACCAGCTGTGGCACCAAAGGTATGAGATTTACACACACATACATTCAGCGAGAGCACACAACTGGAGTATTGTGAATGGATTGTGTGTATGTTATTATACCCCTCTAAGACAGACACACAGCTCTATATGTATGCATGAGTTTTAGTTTTGCATGTTTATAGCAAAAGTGCACCTGCTATGTTCAGTTATCTGTCTTCAATGTGTTCAGAATAGAAAACAAGAACACTGCATACTGAACATTTAATAATGTATACTACCTATTTTTTATATTATATGAAACAGTATGTAACTGCAGTGTGCTACACTTGTCTCACATGATGCATGTTTCTCATTACGCTGCATGTTTCATTTAGAAAGTTGCTGTCCATTTATAATCTCCAAATTTTATCCAAAGCGACATGCATGGCATTCATGCTGTATTTATATGAGTTCATGCATTCCCAGGGAATTGAACCGTTGTTGTTGTAGGCACTATGCGTTAAAGTTTATAACTACAGGAATGCATAATTTGTCGTTTTTAATCCAGTTTTATGTTAAAATGCCTTAATTATTGGATCATCAAAATAAGTCAAGATGGAGATGTTAAAAATGTGAATGGTTAATGATGTTTAAACATCTTATTGAAAATAGTCAAGCATAGTCTAAATTTTCTCAATATACAGTACACTGCATAGTGCTTTAAGAAATAGTAGTATGCTATTCTAGACATACTTAAGTAAATGAATGGCATGCTACAGTACCATGCTATTTATTTTATTTCTGCATTATAAAGTGCGTATACGATGCACAGTATGCAAATTATCAAAAAAAGCTAAAATATGCATTTTTACATATGTGAGTTTCGAGTCACTAAAAATGGCCAAATCACCTCATTAATCTTTTCTGTTGCTTCATGTCAGCAAAAAATGTCTGAAAATGAATGAATTTCTGGTGCTTTTTCACTGCAAGTCATGTGACAACAATATCATCGCACAATACATGTACATCCTGTTTCACATACTATTTTTTAAATAATATATACTGTGCAGTCTTCCACTCTGAATATATTGCCACACATTATTTAGGTTTTCAGCAGTGTAGTAACATCTGCTGTATAACCCATTTGTTGTTGTGTGCTACCTGTTGATTTGTTGTGTTACTGTTGTCGTTTTGTTTGAGTGCTGCATGTGCTTCCCTATTTAGGATCATTCTGTGGAAATTATCAAACCCGTTCCTATGGCAACCTCCATTCCATCTTCCTCTGACATCACAAACTCCACCCACATCACTTCATCCTCCAATAGGGGCGCTCGTCCATTTGGAGGGATGGGGTCACCACACATAGCCTTCATTCCCTCTGCCTCATCTGCTTTTGCACTCGCCTCTTCAGCTCAAAGCCCTAATCCACTGGCTCCGCCTACTCCTACTGATGGCTCACCAAATCATATACCGGCGGTGCCCCGCCCTTCGGTGTATAACACACCCATCAATCTCTACTCCAATGAGAATGCCTGTGAAGTTGCCATGGGCCAGCGGCGGGGCCTGCTGGAAAGTCAGGGTGAGAGCTCTCAGCTGAATGGGTAAGAGTTTGATTGACAATCTGATGCCCCACCCACCCTATAAACATAGAGCTCAAAAGTGACACCCACTTTTTCAGGGGTCTGGGTTCTGAAAGTATATTTCTCCATAGACGTTTCAGAAAATACCCAACCTACCAGCTCCGAGATGAATCACAACATTACAGCATTTTATTTGAAGCAAAAACATATTTGAAAATTGTTATATAAAGACAAAGGGACATGACTGTGTATATGGGAATTAATAAACTATACTTATCCAATAAAACGTAAATGATGTAATGAAATCAGGCTTTTGTGTTTCCCCTGCTGGAAAAACAACAACATTTAAATGATGCTGCAGCATAAGCAGGTTTCTGGGTCTCTCAGCAACTTTAAAATTAAAATGAAAACAGAAAACAAAAAAGCAAATTCAAACTATTACCCCTAGTGTGATAACACTACATGAGATAACTAACACTACAAGTTACAATACAAATATTTATATCTTAAATTCTTCGCATTCAAATGTTCAAACCCTCATGCTTTTAACATTTTAAATCCTCCACGTTTTATTTTGGTGGAATATTAGTAAATTGCTATAAACTTCTGTCCACAAAACGTAGCACGCATTACGTTCCCAAATGCACATTAAAGTTGAGTTTGTGAGAAGCAGCATTTATTGTGAACCGAGCTGCTCTAAAACAAGCTATTATAAGTGGTGAGTGTGTAAATGACACTCTGAAACAGACTAACAGATTCTATTTGATAAGTTTTATTTTGATTAATTGTGCAGCCCCTTTTGTTTTGATACATTCAATTAAATTATTAGCTTTTCATAAACGTCTTTGGGAAACCAAAGTTAGTGCAACAATATTAACACATTAACTAGCATTAAAATGTAATGTTTATATTCAGAATGTTTTCAAATTAAGTTTGAAATAATCTGAGTTTATGAATTTCAATGCATATTTTTTAAAAACCTTGGAACTCATGGTTGGTCTATCTGAAAGGTTCATATATTGGCGTTAAAAATCAGTTTCACTGCAGAGATTTCAAATGCCATTTCTACTTCCATAACTCACTTTTGAGCTCTATCGCCCCTATTGAATTCCAGGTTGCTGTTTTTGGTTGTCTAAATGCCACCAAAAAATATGCATCATATCCAAAAAATCATTTGAATATGAAAGTGTATTTAGTTGGTTTCCATGATGTACCTCTCCACCATTTTTATAATGTGGTTTAGTCTAAACATGCACTTCAGCTGGTCGGATTAGACCATAAGTACACAACAGCTGAGTTTTGAATTCTTGGCAGAACAACATGCCACATCATATTCATTTATCAGAAGTCATGCCAACATTTAAACCCAACCAAAGTACGAAGTGCATCTTTCATGCTTCCTCATTTTTGCTTTTTTGTTTAAAGGTACAGTAAGCGATTTCTGAGAAACGGTTTTGAAAGTTGATCTGACCGAGCATCAAAACTCACTTGTAGCCAATCAGCAGTAAGGGGCGTGTCCACTTGTGAGGGGGGAGGTGCCTATGTTGCATAACATGTGAATTTGGGGGCGGGGCTATCAAGATAGGGGTGTGATCCTTTTGGGTAGCTGTCAAATATCAACAGCGTTTCTCAGAAATCACATACTGCACCTTTAATATATTTTTGGGGGGGGTCTTTGGATCACTAAATAATATTCCAGAATGTCATTTCATGGTCTGAAGACTATCTCTTTTCATGCAGTGACGTATGTGAGATTTTGTTCGTTGATGGGCGGGTGTCAGTGGCTCTGATGTTCATGTGTATATTTAGATCTGCGTAATGGTATCTGTTATGTGTTTTGGTGTGTGTGTGAAACAGGGCTCTCCCTTGGATAATGTCCCAGGGGAAGCTCAGATGTACTTTGTGTGTGTGTGCAAACCTCCCATTCTGGGTTTCATATTTTAATGATGGTTCAAAAGTGCTGATTGACATTATTACGCAGAAGAACTACGTGTCTAATTACACGTGCTGATGCACACACACATTCTGGGACACACACGTCTCATCAGATCAGTGTGTTTGTTGTGATGCATTTTGTTCTTTCTGTGTGCTAATAACTTTAATAGTATAATATCAGCCTGATACCAGCACAGATTATAGTTTAATCACCCAATAAACCCGTTCTGCTTCTCGTTAAGCGTTGCATTAAGTGCTTAGAATGGCATACTATTTTTGCAATATGCAACGTGTGTACATAGTATGCATGGGACACTGGGATGACCTACTACAACAAGTGCCAAAATATGCAGTATATACTGTGCAGTATGCTAGTATTTCATTCTGACCATCTGAGTGAATAGTATTCGCTATATAAAAAGGAGAGAAAGAGGAAAATATTAGAGACGTGAGAGAGAAAACAGATGAAAACCAAATGCTTCTCGTCATACTGTGCATTCATCTAATGGTTTCTCCTCCCTCTCTTGTAAAACGTTGATAAATCCTCCTCATTATCCTCATACAGCTGAACATTAGAGAGTCAAATCAGAGCCAAGCCTGTGTCTGTGATTTTTATAGGCGACTGTTGAGAAAACATATTCCTCCTTAATGCAACCCTGTGTGTACCTGGTCCTGGATACTGTACTTTGTTTGAATGGAAAGAATTCTTCTGGATTGAGTTTGTCTGGCTCTTTGTCAGCCGTTGTGGTGTTTTTAATGGCTGATGCTGATATCAGTGTCTTAGGGTGGCATATTTATTGAGGATATATGTAACGTAATTTAGAGTTGCTTTATTTACACAATATTTTACTCAGAATACATTTGAGAACAGAAAATATGCACAATACATTGACAAAGCTGTAGATTTTGGGAACTGAACCGAATTTTGTCATTGTTTTGGAACACACCAGCTTATTCATGACCTTAAGGCTAACATATTCATGCTAAAAGCTAAAAAACTTCAATTTTGATTTCAGGGGGACTTTAAAAATAAATAAAAGGAAACAAGAACGTTCAAACTGTCGACTTATTGTGAACAGACAATTGTGTGCTATGACAAAGATTGTTTCAGTAACTCAAAATGTATTTTCAATAATGTTAAATGGCGTAATAGTCATGAATTTGAGTATGTACTTATTCATTTTGTTGCGAGTGCCGGAGTTTGCCGAGAGAGCCAGCCCACGCGCTCTTCTGATTGGCTGTGATTTTTGATTGACTTTATCGCACCTCATTGTCACGTCGCGTCTGGTCGAACTGTTTGTCGCTGAAATCTTGTTATAGGACACACACGGTGTTACACAAATGAGGAGTTTGATTGGATTTATTAAAAATCTATGGTTGTGAGGTTTCTAACCTTTTATTGTTTTAAATTATATATTGTGCGTATGTGTGTGTGTGTTCAGCTGTTGGTCTGTCTCAGAGGGGTTTAGGAATCAGTGTTGTGTATATTGTGCCAGTGTTGATTGTGTGTTTAATGGTTATTTTCTCCTCTATGTGCTTTTCAGCAGGTGACACCAGCCACAAAGTCAGTACCATATGGATGCTCCTTTCATTGTGTGTGTGTGTGTGTGTGTAGTGCCTAACAGTTTTGTTTTGCTTTTTGTTTTACCAGAGAAATCCCCTAATCTATTTTTTACAATTGCAGCACTTAGTCTTATGATTTTCACATGACAGACGATTAAACAAAAATATAAATCAAAGTCACTAAGCAAATAATTAATGTTTTACATAATCCCTTACAAAAACTTACTGTGGCATATGTTAACAAAGTATCAGATGGTAATACCATGGTATTTTGATGTGATTGATAGCACTAAATGATTACCATATTCATGGTATTTACATGGTAAAGAATACCACTGCAGTATCATGATGATACCATGTCCAAAAAAAAAAAAAAAAAAAAAGTATTACCATGGTAATAATGAATGAACACCACATTCATGTACCAGATAGTACTATCAAAGATGAAAAAACATAGTAATATTAGTACTTTTTTATTATTAATGTAGGATCGCTGATTATGCAACAATTACTTTTAAAGCAGAGCGTACTCAAGCAAAGCAAAGCTGGGTTTGTGGTTCATTGTTCTTCTGTGCAATGCATGAGCTTGTTGACGTGAGTTTGATATGCATGTCATGTTCCGACTCTGACGTGTTTTATTGCGGTGGTGGTCGTCAGGTTTATTCACACATACATTTCAGTTTGTCAAACACACTGAGTTAGCAAATGAGCCCTGCCAACACTCTTTCTTCACACACACGGACCGTTCACTCACAGCCTGACAGCGATTATTTATTGACAGCTTATGAATGTTGTACGTGTGAGTACAGACGGGCTTTGGCACGATCAGTACATACCGGATGTAAAAATGTTTTTTGAGAGATTGGATTGACGAAGCTTGTAGGTTTCAGATGTCCCACTGAGTCCTGATGAGCTCAGGCTTCATAAACCTGTTGCATGTCTTTTATTCCATGTGCAGCAGCGCCATCTTCTGGTCTCATGAATTTTAACAAGGCTACAAAGGCTGTGTCTGAAATTGCCCCCATACCCTCATTCAATGTTCCCTACATTACTCCACTAATATAGTTCACTTGAAGGAGTGAATGAAAACGAGTGAGTGAATTCAGACACTGAGTGTGCCGGAAGAGCTGCCGCTTCTGCATAGTTTGTGTTTGCTGTTTAATAATCATTTGAAACGCCACTAGTAATGAAGATTTATCATGAACTCTGTCATGGAAACTATGTATAAACCTTAATTAAACAATTTAATAATCATTTAAAAAGGAAATTATACCTATATATTATCAAAGTCCCTTTAAAACAAGTCATTTCACTCGACGGCCATCTTTGAAACGCCTCTCGGGCATACATGTGTAGCTCCTATCTCTTTGAATGGGGAAACATCAAATTCTCCAAAGCTGTTCGCCAAGCTTACAATTAAATTTCATATTTGAAATCATCAATGAAATCTGACAACAACTGTCTCATAAATTTTGTTTCTAAACGCTCGAATCATGACAAAAAACTGTATTTTTCAGGCTGGATCAAGCTAATGCGCATGCACAGTCCGAAGTGCGCGTCTCTATAGGAAGCCCGTCTCTGACTGTTTCTATAGGAACCGGAGATTCTAACAGCCTCTGCAGTGACGCGATGACTTTACCAATCGGCGATTGGCTCTTATTTCGAAGGTGGGACTTATTCCGCCATATTGCGTGTTGCACTTTCTCCCATTCTAAACAATATGAGTCACGTGTCTTGTGTTATTCTATAGTCTTTGATATTACGCTGTAGCCACATTGAACCAGCGGTTTGTAAATTGGATGGTTTGATGATTCAGCTGCGGGCGCCATCTTCTGGTCAGACACAGGCAGGGTTGCCAAGTTTTCACAACAAAACCCACCCAATTGCTACTCAAAACCAGCCCAATCACGTTTCAAGGGGGGTCCCCCGTTAAAAATCATGTTTTTTGGCAGCATTCCCCTGGTAAAATTAGCATTTCAGGGGCTAAATATCACATTATTGGAGTCACTTCAACCCACGGACATGAAAAACAACCTGTGGCAACAATGTTAAAGTAGCCCAATTCCAGACTTGGCAACACTGGACACAGGAATTCATTCGGCGTGTGACTCTCACAGTGCATTATGGGTATTCTCTAGCCGCTGAGCGTACATCAGTTGTACCACTCTTATTATTGGGAGATATGTGGGTCCGTGGCTCTACCATTAGAGAAAACGTAACGGCTAACTTAGATCACGTTTGCCTTGATAACAAATCACAGCCATGACACCATTGAATTTCGTTCAGAGATGTGTGACAGTCAGTCACTGTTTGTGGATACCATAGAAATGAATGAGAATCAGTCCAAAATGAATGTTTAAGAGCAAAGATTTGCAATATTGAAGCATGTTGAAGATTAGCTGATCGGCTGTCTATTCTTTAAATTATAAGCCAGTTTCTCACAACAGCAGTTTATTCAGCGTAGTGATGCCTCTCCTCCATTGACATTCATTCAAAAAAACGGCCTTCCCTGCGTACCTCAGCGTTTGCAGGCGTTACACTTCTTTTTTGCTAACTTTGCAGGCTTGCCTTTGAGTGGCTTTGGTTGTACACTCATTATTGCAGTGCATTATGGGATTGAATGAGTTCACTCGATAACATCCACTATGGTTTTGGACAACACTACAAATGGCTGTAGAGTATAGGGGGCGATTTCGGACACACAGCCTAAGTTTTCATTTTCTTTGAGGATTTTAGACCTCAAAAGCTTATATTTCTGTTTAAGATGACATATTCACTTTATTCAGTTTTTCAGAAGTTACCTTACAGGTTTTACTATGGCAACCATACAGGTCAAAATACCATAGTTACAACAGTTGCACTACAGTAAAACTGTTGAAATGTACGTGATATAAAAAAAACACAGGAAAATTGCAAAAGTTTATTTTTAAGACTATTAATTATGAGCGTTGCATGTCTTTCATTCCATGTGCATCAGCGCCATCTACTGGTCTAGTGCATTTCTAACTTTCATTGAGTTTTCATTTTCTTGGAAGATTTTAAAACTAAAAAAACTCATCATTCCATTTAAAATGATCTATTTACCAGATTCAGCATTTCAGAAACTTAAAACAAGCTTTTAACTAAACAAGTGCTGTTTAAATTCAAGTTTCATTACAAAGTTTACCTATGATAACCACACAGTTGGCCAAAATACCATAGTGACTTATACTTGATATTAAAAATTACAGGACAATTGCAGAAGTTTCATTTTAATACTCTTATTAATTATGAGCCCATTTCACGTGTTTTATGTGCAGCAGTGCCATCTGCTGGTCTAGTGCATTTCTAACTTTCATTTCTTTAACTATAGAGTTCAGTTACACAAAAGTAAAGCTGTGTAAATGTACTTGATATTAATAATTACAGAAAAATCGTTAGTCTTTTTAAGACCACTAATTATGATTTCACAGTTGCTTAGTGACAACTGTTTTTTAGCAGTATTTTGGCAGAAACTATGGTTATCATGATACATTTTTGAATATTAGAAGTGAATGCCTCCAAAAGCTCTCCGTTATTTAATGTCAATATTTGATTTTATTCTTCATAGTGGTCCTCCAGCTGTGTACAAGTGAGTACATCTGTAATGTGTGTAAAACTCCTCTGATAGAGAATGATTACAATGTTTTAACTTTCTCATTCCTTTTCTTATGCCTCCTTCCTCCTTCAGAAAACCTCCAGTTAACAGGTAAACTGGGAAAAGCAGCAACGTCCTTTTTTCACAAATGCTTAATTTGTGAATTTGATGTGCAGCATGATTACATGTAAACAAGACTGACGGTATCTCTCTCTGTGTGTGTGTGTGTGTGTGTGTAGACTTCCTCGTAAGCCTATCACAGAGACAGACATTGAGTTTTACCACATCCCAACTCACGGTGATGCCAGCAGGAAACGCATCATGCAGGACACAGAGGACTGGCGCCCACGGACAGGAACTTCACAGTCCCGTTCATTCCGCATCCTAGCCCAAATCACCGGCACCGAATCAGAACTCGGTGAGAAATTTATTTTATTTTATTTATTTTGGTTGATCATGGAAAGAAGCTAATTAATCCTTTGTTTTTTTATTTGCAACATCTGATTTATTCCTTTAAAAATGCTATTCTAGGTCCACTTATTTAATTTAATTATTTAGATATTGAATGTTTAGAATTTGGTAATGTATTGATTGAATTCAATTGTTCGATGTAAAAGAGCAACACACGTTTATGCTTTATATGATTAGAAAAAATATGCCTTCAGTGTTTAAATACATCTGAAAATCAACTCCTGGGGAAGTTCAAATTAATAAAAACTATTTTTTTCTGGCACTGATATTGAAGCATTATATACATTTTGGGCCTTATTCATAAAACACAAGCAGAATGTATTTCTGTGATTATAAAAACATTCTTAGATAAAATGTCACAGTTTGCATAACAGTGGTTTTACAAAACATTTACATAGACATTTGTTCTGCTCATTTTTCATGAATGAGACCCACTGTGTGCAAAACCTTCAATACTGATTTTGAGATTAAGATAAAATAGAAACTTTAATTGAAGTTCAGAGCAAGAGAAACAGGAGGAAGAGAAGGTGAATGTGTCTTTACTTTCATTACACCTCTATCTATCACATGAAAGCGTGTCATAATAAATGTTTTCTGTCATGTTTGTATCAGATCAGTCACAGGAGGCTGAATCAGCAAAGAAGACAACAAAGTAAGTTCCTCTTCCTGTCAGTGGTTTTGGTGTGCGTGTGTTTGCTCGTGTTTTATGCTGTCGGTGTGTTTTTTCATTATTGTGATGTTGATTTGTTCAGGGTTGCTGTATCGTTTGTGTGCTGTTATTAACCGGTGTGATTTTAGCGTCCTCCGGCCTGTTATTTTCTGGTGTTTGTGTTAAAGCTCTGGCTCCAGTTAACCAGCATGTGCAGATCACTCACACTTTCCACAAAATAGTGTTTTCCTTTATTTCTCGACACTGAAAGGTCCTTTAGAAAAATTGAGAAACTGGCATGGCATTTTTTGCTCTTCCATGTGTAAGTGATATTGAGAGTCGTTGTGCATCTTACCTACAGTAAATAAATGAATCTTTCAGTCCTTTTCATGCTGTCATGCAGTGTTCAGAATGAGGAGTGTGTGATATTGTGGTTGGTTTGCCGTTGAAGTTGTCGTGTGATAACTTGTCTTGTTTTTTGGGGTTTCATGGCTTTGCTTCCTCAAGAAAATGCACCACGGTCACCATAATTTCCACCAAAACACCATATTTTCTGTTGTTGCCAGTGCAAAATTAAAAAAAAAGTGGTTCTAGGGGTTTGTTCAAATCACTAACCCTAAATATGAGCAATAGTGAAGCCCCCCTTTACAAATACCACTAAAAAAAGTAGCATTTTGTGTTAATGTATTAACAATAACTGTAGTAAGTGTGGTTTAGTTTCCACTAAAATGTAATACTTTGGTGAAAACCATGGTGAATTTTTGACATGGATGTAATACACTCTGTCTTTTCTTTATCATTGTGCTATTTAGATGGAATATAAACAAAGAGACAGATAAACTGTCCAAAACCTAGTGGTCAATATTACCTGGACAGAAAGCTATCAGTTAGCATTCCCATTCATGTCAGTTAAAATCACTGGCACTGAATCTGAACTCAGTCAGAGTAGAAAAATTATTTTATTTTATATTTACCGGCATTTGTTTCTCTGATCAGGGTAAGATATTTTTTATAGGCAACATCTGATTTATTTCTTTAAAATGCTATTTTAAGTATAACATATAAGTATTTTAAGTAAAAATTGCGATAGTCTTTTCTTCCCTATTGTGACGTATATCTGAGTGAAACGGCTTCTTGAACAAGAACAAATGTAGGCGGGGCTTGATTTTGTCCATGAGGAATTGATTGGATGGTTGTGGTTTGCTATTGGTGGATCTCATGTGAGTGACAGGTTGCCCCGCCCTCACGCCAGTAAACACATCATCAGAGAAGAGAAGAGATGTCGCTGCAAGTGGGAGGGGAAGATATTTTGATTCCAGATTATTACGGGAACAAGAGTTATAAATAAATGATGAGCACAGATAAATAATTGATAATAAATACTTTAATATTCCATAAAAAATTAATAATTGTCAATTTTGATTTAGTGTTGACTTTAATGTGTGTGCAGTGGCGTTTTCTGTCTGCATGGATTATCTGTGTGACAGATCCGTTGACATCCTCTTCTACAGCTATTCATACTGTCTTCCTGTTTCTTTTTTTCTCTCTCTTGTTCATTCCCTGTGAACAGGGTTGTGAAGATTAATCCTAAGATTGGACCCAGATATCATAAGCTCAGAGACTGGCACCATGGAGTGTCTGCCCGAACCCTTAACGTCCTCAGCCTGGTGTAGATGTGTGTGTGAGAGTGTGTGTGTGTGAGTGTGTGAGAGTGTGTGTGTGCGTGTGAGTGAGAGTGTGTGTGTGTGTGTGTGAGAGAGAGTGGTTGTGTGTGGGATGTTTCTGTGTTGTAATCTGAAGAGAGACTGTGACTGAAGTTTTATCAGAAAAACTTTAAAACAGGCAGCGTGTGAAGATTCAACATGCATCTCCAGCTCTGATTTTTATTAGTGAAGTTTATTAGTTGCACTACAGTATTGTATTACACGTGTGGCTTGGATCAGTTTCTGTGATGTTTTGGTTCCTATATGAAGGAATGTTCTGGGCTCCAAACTTGGTTATCACTGAAAATAATTTCACCTCATCTGTCCTCATCTCATTTACAGGAATGCACTTATGGAGCCGTTTTCTGGTGAATTGTGCAGCTCATATTTTTTTGTGAAAAGGCTTAATAGTTTAATTTCTTTATTATTGCTTTATTATTTTGGTTAAAATGATTATTCTTCTTAACAGAATGTATCTAGTTAATTGCATGCTCATGACACAAGGTTTAAATGCAATTTTATGGCACTACTACCATGTTAGCATGTTTACATAATATTGCTATATTTTTAGAATTTTGTTTATTTTAATATTCATTTGCTGCCCTGTTGTCTTCTATTGTAAGTGCATTACTGTATAAATAATTTATTTTTAGAAAATAAAATAAAAATTTCTGTTAAGCATGTCACAGATGCTTTTTGCTAAGTTTTAGACCCAGAACATTCTTTAACCTATTATGCAGAATTCACTTTTATATTGTTTTTGAACATAATTACGTGTCCGTAGTGTGTGTACACAACCACCCCATTGTGATAAAAATCCATACAGCCCATTTGTTATTTTCCCCATAAATCTGAAACAGTGTCTCAAAATGAGCTGTTCGGTAATGTGCTCCAATGTGACATCACATTGCACAGGCCCCGCCCATGACTGCTGATGTAATCTGCCCTATTAGCATAGACCCCGCCCTGAGTGAGCTGTACACAGTCCGCCATGTTTATCTTTTCGCCAGAGAATTTAACAGCAGCAATCAAGTAAGAAATGTATTCTTATTAAAGCTACTAAAGTTATTCGGTCAAGAGCAGTGAGTGATTTTCTGTTTTTCTTTTGTTGTTTGATTCATATTAACAGCATATACAGCAGTAGGTACACTTTTTCACGCGCTCAGAAAACCATATATCAGAAGTTTAAATTGACATGGCTTTAAAACGCATGCAAATAATAAACTTTCATGATGACGAAAAACTGCAATGTCACATGAGCTTGAGAATATAGTCAAAACCAAACAGATGTTTTGTTCGTTTTTGGCAGAGTATCCGAGGCACGAGCTGTAAAGGAACAGCACTATCGAGTGGTGCAGGTGTGACATCAGAACCCGGAACGCTAATTCGCCACTGGTTCCTTTGAGATTTTCCTATGGGGTTTTATGGGATTTTTCAATTTATGAGTAATATAAGGTCTGTGGTAAACATAACTTGATGATACTTTGACATTTTGTTTTTGTATAAAACCCGATAATAGAATCTCGAAGGAACCAGTGGCGAATTAGTCTTCCGGGTTCTGACGTCATTCCTGCAGCACACTATTCTGGAAAGGGGGCAGGGAGCAGCAGCTCATTTGCATTTAAAGATACATGCATTAAAACAGCATGTTTTGGCTTCCACTGAAAAATGGGCCACATTGTGGGACACATTCTGGGGACACCTGAGACTTATATTACATCTTGTAAAAACGGGCATAATAGGTCCCCTTTAAACACTGCTGAATTTTATTTTATGCTTGAAAATTTACAATTTATTTTCATTTGTCATTCAATTCCTTCCTCAATGAGTTTTCCTTATACAGCAACATTAGAATAAAGTGGCCTGTATTTTCTGCCGTGTATTTTCTCCTCCTTTGTGTCAGTATTTCTTTGTCCCTCTGTTTGGTCTTACTTCAGCTACGGCACTGTTAAGACATCATGTCCAATAACATTCAGTCCCAGTCAGTTCACTGTAAGATCCATGAGTAAAGGTTATTGTTTTATTTAGCACAGCAGATGATATTGATATTGTTAATGATATTAAACTGAGCAGTTACATAATAATGGCAGTAATGGACAGGTTAGCCAAATCCACAAACTGTTTCAATCTTTCAGGTCACAAGTGGGTCTTTTAAATTAATACAGTACAAAGATCCAGTAATGGTTGATATAATGACTTCTGAGTGTCCAAATGGGTCATAAAAATTAGGATAATTTATAATTCATATTATTTTTTATTTATTCACAGTTCTAGACAAACAGCATTCACACATTTAACTTCTGTAATGTTGTGAAGCAACATATTTGATGAGAGATTATATGATATTATTGGTTATTGTATTACCTCCATTCATGCGACTTTAGTTTAAGAAATGTACAAAGATTAAATGTGCACAGTAACACCAGGAAAATGTTATAATCATATATGGGGTCATTTTTCGCTCCACCACTAGAGGGCAGCACTGGTTCTTCTTAGCAGATAATATGTGATCTTCACAGGCTTCACTGGTGAGATGATGACACAATGTATGTTACATTACCTCTGACACCCGGGCCATCGACAGACAGGGATGACTGGGAACACAGGTTCAAATGCGCTCCTTGCATGTTTGTTCATTAAGGCAAGACACTGCAGGCAAAACCAGTGTTTTTTTTTTATTATATTTTTTTTATGCTCTGGTCAATTTTGAGAAATTTTGCTTCCGTAACTTGCCTATTATTTCAGACTAGTGTAAAGAAAACATCCAAAATGTCTGTAGATTTCAATTTCAAACATATCTTTGAAGGCTGTTTTCTCAAAATGAGTTTTTCTCCAGCAGAAATGTCTACTTCAGCAGTACTTACTTTTACAGTTTTACTCATTTCTATATTCTGAAGGTTTTTTTCAAAGGGTTTGTTCATATATCATTCGCATGATTTATATAATTAAATTTGTTTTGTAATTTTTTTTTTTTCTGGCTGTCTGGCTAGCATTTTCTGATTTAAAAAAGTCCCCTCTGTAAAAACCTAATATGTCAAAAAAATAAAACAAGAATTTTGAACCAAGAATTTTGAACTGGCCATGTCCAATGTTCAGGTTTTGTTCTGGAAATGTATGAAAATCAGTGCATATTGAATTAGATAATGCCATATTTGCATATATAAGCATACCATTTCAGAAAAGTTGTAATGCAAAGACATCTTAGTTACACATTAGATACATGCAGAAAGTAAACTCCATTTATTGATGTGGTTATTGTTAATATTAAGCAGCATAATCAAGCAGGTAATATTAAGCAGCGCCGCTGTTTTTTAACATATAATAATCAGAAATGTTTCTTGAGCAGCAGATCATCATATTAGAATGATTTCTGAAGGATCATGTGACTCTGAAGACTGGAGTAATGAAGCTGAAAATTTAGCTTTGATCACAGGAACAAATTAAAGCAATAAACCCCAAGAAGCCGTCATGGAGCGGAGTGCCTGAAACCCCCTTAAACCACAGCTTCATGGGGCTTATTGCTTTTATAAAATGATTAGTCCATAAGAATATCTATTTTAATATTTATTTTAACATGCAGTGGTGCAGTAATACTGATGTAATGATGTCACATGTTTGTAGAGTAATTTACAATGGCTTCAAACTCGGCTCAGCCAATCAGAATCAAGGACCGGAACTATCCTTTTTAAACTGCATTCTAAAAAAGAATGTGTTGGCTCAACAAAAAAAAAAAAACAGTTTGCATCAATTTGTTGATGTTATGACAACTTTGAGTGAACTTACGTTCCACCAACATGCTACATTGAGTTAGAGGAACTTAATAATTTGTAGCATAAACACATTTTTAAGTTGATTACTCAAAAAAAAAAATTAAGTCACTCCTACTACCAGAGTTGTAGCCCTGGAACCAATTAATCTTATTGATTTCAGTTCAAATCAACAGCTGTCATTGCACATGCTATCATATTAACTTATTTAACATGTATATTTAAAGAACAAGTAAGATATTACTTGTCTCTGGCATTAGCACAGTCATTGCTTATAGAGTCAATAGTGTTTACCTTCATGTGTCTACTCTTCAGCACAATGGTAACCACAAAAACTACAACATTACAGAAACTCTTTTAAATGTCAAACATAACAGCATTAAACACTAACAGGTCTTTCCCTTCACTAAAAAACACATAAAATAACACGTAATTTCAACATTTATTCTCCTTATCCTGTTCTATGCAAAGCATGCTGGGAACTAATTATCAAGACAATTTCATTACGTTACTACAACTTAATTAAAAAAAAAAAAGGCTATTAATGCAGAAATTTGAGTTTAAATTACAGATGATATTAAGTTGATGTAATGATCAACATTATGAATGAATGAATGAATGAGGCATTTATATAGCGCTTTCATATATACTACTGTACACCCAAAGCACTTTACAATCGTATCTGGGGTCTCTCCTCAACCACCACCAGTGTACAGCATCCACTTAGATGATGCGACGGCAGCCACAGTACTGTGCCGCCAGTACGCTCACCACACACCAGCTGTATGTGGAGAGGAGAGAGAGTGATATAGCCAGTTCAGTGGATGGGGATTATTAGGAGGCCATGATTGGTAAGGGCCAATGGAGGGAATTTAGCCAGGACACTGGGGTTACACCCTTACTCTTTACGAGAAGTGCTATGGGATTTTTAATGACCACAGAGAGTCAAGACCTCGGTTTAACTTCTCATCCAACGTTCCCAACAGAACTCTACAAAATAATGTTTGCAACTCAAAAAGTTTAATTAAAACAATAAATAAGAATTGTTAACTTGCAACCATGCATTTATTTAAGTTGTGGTAACAGTTCCTCTGAATTACTTTTGTAAATTGTTTATAATGCATTGTAAATTTGTAATAATATTTCACAATATTACAGTTAGTGTGTACTATATTTTTTATTTAATAAATGCAGCCTTGGTGAGCATAAGAGAATTCTTTCAAAAACATAAAAAATCTTACCACCCCCAGACTTTTGAACGGTATAGTGCATATATGATAAATGAGCTCAGATCACTATGTGCAGGTTTACCGTATGACAGATTTCACCCCGTCCTCTGCTCATGGATGTGTGTGATGGAGAACTTCCTGTGTGTTTTGTGATTGCTCCTCTCTCATTCGATTAGCCTGCTGTGCTGCTCCAGTCTGATTGGATTATTTGCTGTGTAATGAATCTGATTGGCTGAGAGCAATAACAATCGGTCTTATAGCTGGGGAGACAGGACATGTGAAGATGTGTTTTCTGTCGTGCCTGTGTGTTTGTGTGCACCTCAATTAATCATCTTTTCCTTCTTCCTCAAATACTTTTTTTCTGCTGATGACCAGTGCAGGCGTTGGTCTACAGATGTCTCTCATTCCTTACTGTACATGGAGGATTATCAATCAAGGTGTTTTAAATTTAAAAATTTAATTTCAAATTGAAATATAATTTAAAGTCAGCATGAAACGGAAGTTGCGATCATCTTTTCTTCTCTATTGTTCAGTTCAGTTCACATTTATTTGTATAGCGCTTTTCACAGTACATTTTGTTTCAAAGCAGCTATTGTGACGTATATCCGAGTGTAACTGCTTCTTGAACAAGAACAAATGTAGGGCAGGACTTGATTTTGTCCATTAGGGATTGATTGGATGGCTGTGGTTTGCTATTGGTGGAATGTGAATCACATGTGAGGTTGACAGGTTGCCCCACCCGTGCACCAGTAAACACGTCATCAGAGAAGAGAAGAGATGACGCTGCAAGAGGCAGGGGAAGTTATTTTGATTAAAGATTAAGAATTTAAATGAATTTTAAAAAATGATGTGTATGCATAAATCATTTATAATAAATACTGCAATATTCCATAAAAATAAGAATTGTCCATTTTGATTGAAATAGCATTTTATAGAAGGCATTTGCCAATAGCTTTATTAATTTGTTCACTTAATATTTACATTTAAGTAGAGCTCGCTGTTATTTTAAGGGGCGTGACATTTCCCGGTGCCAGTCACAACACACTGGGCCAGCTAACCAATCACAGCACATATCGTATTTCTGAAGGAGGGGCTTCATCAAATCAGGAACTAAATGGTGTGTTCGAGCCAGACTGGGGAGAGGTGCTGTAATACTGTAAAATGTGAAAAATGTTTTTTTTTTGAACAATCAAGCATGAAATCACCTACTTACTGTATAACGCTGTCTATGTTTTTATGTATTGTAGTGACCCAAAAATAATTTGACACTAAAAAAAGTCTGAGTGTCACTGCGTAATATAACTAAATATCAAATAAAGTGTCTGTATCTGCTTGTCTATGGAAGCTTGTTTCCACCATGAAATAAAAAAGGTAATTGCGACTTTTTATCTCACAGTTCTTAATTTTTTCTTGCAATTGCGAGTTTATATCTCAAAATTCTTTTTTACTCAGATTTGCGTATTATAAAGTCAGAATTGTGAGATATAAACTTGCAATTGCGTGTTATAATGTGCAGTTGTGAAGGAAAAAAGACTGACGTTTTTTATCTGACATACTTTGTATCTCACAATTAAGATTTTTTTTCTCAGAATTCTGACTTTATAACATTTATAACATGAATTCTGAGAAAAAAAATCTTAATTGTGAGAATAAAAAGTCGCAATTACCTTTTTCATTTTTTAATTTAGTGGTGGAAACGAGCTTCCACAGCTTGTCTCAAATGCTGCAGGATCTTTCCTCTTCACTAACATTTTCTCAATGCGTTTTAAAGCATATTTAGTGGATGTATGAAGTTCTCAAGTTCACACAAGTGTAGAGAATCACATTAACTATCTGCATGATCCTCTAACCACAAAAAAATACAGTCACACAAAAGTGACCTAATTTTTCAAACCTAAATCTGTTGTTTTATTACTTAAAACTGTAGAAACGTCTTTTTTGACATTTGTGCGTGTGGTCATTTTTGTGAAGCTGCGTGAATGTGTCTCTGTATGGAATATTTTATCAGTATCCAGCAACTGAATGGTGGTCCTTTCGGTTTCTATGGCTGCCGTTGCCATAACATTCTGTCTCCGGGGGCTTGTAATTAGGCAGGAGAGATTGACAGAGCGCAGTTGTGTGGCAGAGAATCAGGGTGGTACAGTACGTGTGGGTATGAATGTGTGTGTTTGTGTTGGCCACCCAAGAGCCAAACTTCTGTCTCCCTGTCCATCAACATTCACTTCCTGCCTCACTAAATTTAAGCTGTTGGACGGCACAGCCAGACCTGCTGAGTACTTAATGAGCGTCATGATGGAATGTCTGTCTGTACTGTAGGTACAGTAGAAATGAGCTGTATCTGGTGTGAGTGTGAGCTGCGTGTGGCTTTGGCTGTGTTTACAGTGGAGTACTAGCATACTGCCATATTATGTATATTTCATACTGGAAATGGTGGGATGCATTATTGAATGTATTGCTATAAGGTGTATGCTCTGTTTTGATTTAGTTTTCTTTGTTCTGGTTTGCCTGTTTGACCCAGTTTCCTAGTGTGTTTGTTCCCGTGATTATGATCACCTGTCATCCAGTTAATTAACTCATTAGTTCCTCTGTGCATTTAAGTCCTGTCTTTATGGAAACATTTTTTGTTTGAATTTGACGCAAGATCTAGCACATTTCTACAGGCTTCATGAAGTATAATTTATAATGGCATGCATACAGACAGTTCATATACTGCCCCCAGTGTACATACTGCATGCTACTTTCTATAAGAAATAGTAGGTAGTATGCAATTTGACTTTCTCTATAACAACATGTTCTCCAACCAATACGCCTATATAGGTCGTTTTTCACTTCCCTGAAATACAACCCATAGGAGTGTTTACTAAAGTTACTCCCCTGTCGACAACAGGACACTTTCATTTTAATGCATTGTTCCCTTTTATCTGCATCATATTTCAGGTTTCGCATAGCTCAATTGGCAGAGCATTGCAATATATAACAATAAGCAATCCTGTGATCATGTGATCGTGGGTTTGATCCCAGGGAACGCATGTGCTCATAAAGTATATATGCACTGTAAATCACTAAGGGTAGGTTTAGGGGTGGGATGGGTGTAGTCGTTAAAAAAAAAAGTTTTTTTTATTAACGACTACACATTGCATTTAAATGAACATGAATTTTGATTGGTAATGACAGTCATACGTCATTTCATGATGACAGACGTAACACGACACTATCATTATTTTTACGCCAGCTAGAGGGCGCATGACTTTAAAACGTAAATATAGGTCGTAATAAGGTGCTTGAAAAATGACAAATAGGGTTGTTTTTTTTGGAGGACAGTCTTCCTTATGAATATGTCTTTTTCTCTCTCTCTCTCTCTGTGTTTGTGGTCTCTCAGTGAGGAGCTGGATGATTCTCAGCCCAGCGCTCATGTCACCTGTCCTGTTAAGACCATGACCAAAGCCCCAGGAACACCTGTCAGAAACACAACAGGTAAGACACCCTGAATATCAGCACATGACTGAAGGTTCGACCTCTCTCCTGTCCAGATACTGACCACAGTGATCTTCTAATAAACACTGTATATATAATGCTGCACTATATATACAATAGAGATGCGCAGATCCTCTCTAACGTCACCTGAATCTGCCGTTAAAAAATAAATCATCCACCCACCACTCACCCAAACCTATGATTTTCTCTGATTATTTGGGGAAAAGGAATTTAAAAAAAATATTTTTGTGCTTGAATAAATCATTGATGATAAATACTTCAATATTCCATAAAAAAATAAGAGTTGTCAATTTTGAATTCATGATGATTTTAACTGCCATTCTTCCACTAGAAGACAAATTGGTATCTATGTAACTTTTCTGTTTTAGAGTTAGGGTTAAGTAATAATACTCTATTGTAATACTTCAGATGTATTCAAACTAGAGGCCTTAGGTAGCAGATGCACCTTAAGACAAGCTTAAGCTCTAGCAAGTGTTTGTGTCTTTTGGCAGGTCTCATTACTCCCACTTTTGGTGTCGTGAGCAACAGTACACCTTTGGGCCCCACCTTGGACCGGCCCATGCCCCGCCCACACCCGAAAGACGAAGCCTCATTGGTCCAGATGGCAGAACACATCCCTGCTGGAACACGCACTCCTATGTGCGCTCACTGCGACATGGTTATCAGGTATACAAACAAGTATTCATTGAAATAGTCCATTTCTGCTTTGCTTTGTAAGATGCTGAGCCAGAATTTGTCCAAAATGAGGTATCTTATAAGGCTACACAATGCTGTCTACCATTTGAAACAGTCTTTGTGTTGTGATTATGCCTGTGATTCCCTACGGTGCTGTCTAGGTAGGAAACTCACTAGCTTTTGGAATGAACATACACAATAAAAAAAACTGTACTGTATAATGCAAAATGAATGTGATATCTGTAAACATGTTTAACAACAACTAACTGCCACTACTGCTTCATTGTTGTTGTCAGTCCAGAAACGTTATTCCGGTTTTAATTGAACACATACTGACACTGACATTTTGTTTTCTCTGCACCTCTAACACAGTATTACAGGATGTCATATTCATAGAATCACAATATAATTAATAGACTTTCGCAATGAAAATGTCACAACACAGGTTCATACTGATTAACTCACAAGCCTCCATATGACCTCTCACTTATCCTTTTTACCCTCAGATCTCCAGCTCTTTATGATTCTGTTCTAATATATAGTGAGCTGTCTATGTAGGCAGCATTATAAGGCATCGTGGATGCATGTCTATCCAAAAGACCCCCATCTCATACTGTATATCCTTCATGGAAGGCAATCTCATAATTCCTTTATTGTTTTATTAATGTAATATTTATTATTAATATAATTATCATTAATAAATTAATAAAGTGTTTGAAAAGTATTTATTGAAATAATTCATATAAACCTAAATTTAATATTTCTTCCAATATTTGTATAATAATTATTATTAATATAATATATTAATAAAATAAATTGTTACAAAATATTTATAAAAAATAATTCATATAAACATAAATTGACTATTTCTTCCAATATCTGTCTAATTACTGTCAATAGAATATATTAATATCATTAATTTTATTAACAGTTGATAAAAACATTAATATTAAACATAAATGGACTATTTCTTCCGTTATTTGTGTGAGTTAAATATTTTCGTGCTTATTAAAGTATTGTGTTGTTAGCTCAGAAACAAACTTCTGTGAGTAACTCTATACTAAAATCAATGGAGCAACAGTCGGGTTTCAGAAGTTTAAATCCCATTCATTTCCTTCATAGATTAATAGTTTTTGTGACTGACTGACTCTCTAATCCAACTGACTCGCTAGGTTTTGAACTAGAGCTTCTGTTTCTCCATCTTTCCTCCTGCTGTCTCTCTCTTTCACTTTGAAAATGAGATGATTAGCTTAAGAGTGATATTTAATAACAGTAGTCACTCTAAACTCACCTCTTACTTTCACAGAGCGAACGACGGCCACCTTATCCACAAGAAACACACACCTGTGTAACACACACCAGATACCACACACTCACGGTGACAAAGGAGATGGGAAAGCGTAGACTTAGTTACCTGTGTGTCTGTGTGTGTGTGAGACAGTAATTAGGATCAGCCTCTTCTCACAGAGCCTTCATTTAGCAAATTAAACCCTGAATATTTATTCCAGATGAGAGTAAGCATTACACCAGACTGTCACACACACACTGTTCTCTGTTTCACCTGCACACTAAATTACCTTTGAGATTCAAATATTTGCTGAAGCCATTAGTGATTAAAGGTGAAGTGTGTAATCTATGCCCAAATTGTGGCAATTAAATTGCGGTCTGTTTGTTTGTGGCACTACCTGTCTATCTGATCAATGGAAAACAGTCTTTATTGTGTCAATAAGTCAAGCCAAATGTATTTGTATAGTGCTTTTCACAATATACATTGTTTTAAATTAGATTTACAGAAAATCATGCTGTTAATATTTATAATATCTTAATATCTTTATAGTCACATTTAGCAGAATAGAGCTGGGCGATAATATAGTTTACATTTTGTGATGATACTGAGTACTGAGATTTGCTATAGTATATCATGTGGGCATATATATATATATATATATATATATATATATATATATGGTAACACTTTAAGGTCTAGTTCTTACTATTAAATAGTTTATGCTTATTAGCATATTACTAGGATATTGGCTGTTTATTAGTACTTATAAAGCACATATTAATGCCTTATTCTGCATGACCATATTCTACATCCTTACATCCCTTACGTTACATTACTAACTATTAATAAGCAGTAATTAGAAGTTTATTTAGGCAAAAGTCGTAGTTAATAGTTAGTTAATAGTGAGAATTAGCCCCTAATCTAAAGTGTGACCATATATATAATATATGTAACTTTATATGAAGAGACATATGAGTGTACTGTTATGTATATGCGAATGAAGTTGGATATATATATATATATATATATATATACACACACACACATTTTTATGTACTTCTTCTGTGTTAAATATTATGTAAGCAAAACAGACTGTGGTTGGTGGCTTGTTAGTCTCTTACTGTCCAGGTGGGCTTTCCTTTGCCAGAATAAGCGGCAAATTGGAACAAAAATTGGACTGTGTCACAACATAATATTCATGCAATGTACAATACCACAAATCTATAATGCTGTTTGATGTGTGTGTGTGTTTTATCTTTGATATGCATGTGTGTGTCTTTCAGGGGGCCGTTCCTGATGGCGATGGGGAAATCATGGCACCCGGAGGAGTTCACATGCGCTCACTGCAGTGTGTCTCTGAGCGAACTGGGTTTTGTGGAGGAACAGGGCTCCGTCTACTGCCAACACTGCTACGAAGAGTTCTTTGCTCCAACCTGCGCGCGCTGCCAGTACAAAATCCTGGGGGTCTGTGATTGTGTGATTTATAAACATGAAATATACTCAATCTCTAACTGCCTGTCAAATGCTTGAGCTTTTGGCTCGGTTATACAAATATGTTCACACGCAGAGACTGTTTAGGACTGTTTTTCCTTCATTTTATGTGCATGTACACTACCGTTCAAAAGTTTGGGGTCAATAAGAAGAAATTAATACTTTTATTCAGCAAGGACACATTGAATTGACAAAAGTGACAGACTATTTCAAATAAATGCTATGTTTTTTTTCAATTTTCTATTCATCAAAGAATCCTGAAATAAATGTTGCACAAAAATATTAAGTTTTAAACATTGATAATAATCAGAAATGTTTCTTGAGCAGCAAATTAGCATGTTAGAATGATTTCTGAAGGATCATGTGACACTGAAGACTGGAGGAATGATGCTGAAAATTCAGCTTTGCATCATAGAAATAAATTACATTTTAAAAAAATATTTAGATAGAAAACAGTTCTTTTAAATTGTAATAATATTTCAAAATATTACTGTTTTTACTGTTTTTTTTTTTTTTATTTAAATCAAATTAATGCATCCTTGGTGAGCAGAAGAGAGTTTTTTTAATAACATTAAAAAATTGTTCTGACCCAAAACGTTTGAATGTTAGTGTATATGTAACTATGATGATGATTATGATGATGATGTGTTTCAACAGGAAGTGATCAATGCACTTAAGCAGACCTGGCATGTGTATTGCTTCCTGTGTGCATCCTGCCAGCAACCGATAAGAAACGATACTTTTCACCTCGAGGATGGAGAGCCGTACTGCGAGAGAGGTGTTTGTTTGTCTTTTGCTTTCTATAGACTTCTATTATTTGTTAATACTGAGCTAATGGACCACCTAACTCCCATATAATCCTTTCTGCATGAAATTCAGTTTCAAAGAAGCTTTACAGAAAATTTGTTTCCAATTTTAACGTTAGGAAGTATTCTTTTATCCACCAGAGATTCAAGAGTGTATCAAAGTAATGCCATATGGCAGTAATATACAGCTATAATATTGTACATGTTATGTGGTTAGTTAACGTCATGTATACATGACATATACATGTACTATATACATTTTCATTAAGACATTATTTAGTATTTTTTATCCTTTTTCCTCATGGGGGAAGTTTGCAGCTCCTTACAATGTAGATGATTTCAGCTACAAAGTAAGAGTACAAAGTAAGATCCTACACAGATCACACACCGGCAGATAAAAACTAAAAAAAAAAGAAGAAAAAGAAACATCAGAGACAAAGCTGATACTTAAAGGGGACCTATAATGCCCCTTTTCACAAGATGTAATACAAGTCTCTGGTGTCCCCAGAATGTGTCTGTGAAGTTTCATCTCAAAATACCCCACAGATCATTTATTATAGCTTGTCAAATTTGCCCCTATTTGAGTGTGAGCAAAAACACGCCGTTTTTGTGTCGCTTTAAATGCAAATGAGCTGCTTCTCCCGACCCCCTTTCCAGAAGAGGGCGGAGCTTTAACAGCTCACGCTTCGGTTGCTCAACAACAACAAAGCTGGAGAATCTCACGCAGCCAAAATGAGGATTGTCAGTAACAGTGTTCAGCCTTACATTGTTCAAACCGGAGTCGACACTGATGGAGAGACTCAGGAAGAAGTTACAACTTTTAGAATGAAACTGGACATTTCTCAATGGTTAATAGATAAATGTATGTAGTTTCTGTGGAGTTGATTCAACTCATCGACTAGCATGTGTCGTCATGTTAATCTTTTGTGCAAATCCAGCATTGAATTGACCCTCGTTTGTGAAGCAGTCTGGCATAAAATGACGGCATGACAACAACACTCTACTATAACAACTAAAGCAGCCCAACATGGCCTCACCCCCTTTGTTGTGTGTTCTCGGGGGCGGGGTTTATGTAAATTTCGGGGTTTGTGATGTCACCAACCCATGAAGAAGCTTGTTGTAGTCCCTACCAGCCATTTTGTTGTAGTCCTTAAAAAGCGATTTCTGTAAAAGAAAATATCTCCCTTTTGCATTGAACTTTGAGCGTCGTAACTTTGCAGATGTTGTTTATGCTCAAACAGCAACATTACACACTAACTAAAGTTAAATCATAATGAAATCATAATGAAGGACCCTTTAAAGTTTTTTTGAGCACTGTAGATAAAGTCTTTGGTACTGTAAAGACAATCATCATGTGTTTTCTAATAGTTTTGTAATTGTGTCTTTAGATTACTACAGTCTGTTTGGGACGGGTTGCCGTGGCTGTGATTTCCCAATAGAAGCAGGAGACAAGTTTCTAGAGGCCCTGGGCGGCACCTGGCACGACACCTGCTTTGTGTGCTCAGTAAGTGTGTGTTCAGGTTTGTCTGTGAGTGTTTGTTTATTCATTGAGTGTTGTGTGATGAGTGTCTGTTATTCTCTTCAGGTTTGCAGCGTCAGTCTGGAGGGCCAGACCTTCTTCTCCAAAAAGAACAAACCACTTTGCAAGAAACACGCTCACACTCTTAAAATATAAATGCACTACATAACACTTGAAGTATAAGTAAAAAATGTAAAGAACACATATTTACAAGAATATAAATGACACATACTCAAAGTAAAAGCAGTTGTGATGAGGTTTGAAATGAAGAATGATCTGTTTGAAGGTGGTTGTGTGAGAGCTGGTGTTCTTGCAGAACTTACAGCACTTTTGAAACTGTTATTTTATCAAATCAAAGTATGAAAGGGAATTTTTTCTTCATCTTTTATTTTTCTTTCCACTCTCTTTTAATCTTTTTGCTTCACAGCAATCTGTGCATTATTTATAAAAAAAAAGGACCAAAACAATTGGAATGAGAAAATACTTGAGAATAAATGCACATTAATTTATCTGATATAATGTGCAGCAGTGATGATGTATTTTTTAATACTTTGGTTCCCTCCTCCATCAAAAAAACAAAACAAACAAACAAAAACACAATAGGGTTGTTCTATTGGCTTTTGGCTTATTGCAGAAAATAAGCTTGAAGAAAATAAATTGTATGAATTTTAAAGCCTAAATCCAATCACCAGAATCAAAAGCTAAACATAGGCTATAAACAAACTATACCACAGTCACATGACTTAAACGTCACCATTTCCAACAACTCTTTCAGTCTTTATTTTTAAATTCTACAAGTTGGAAAATTCGAGTTAGAATAGTTTGAGTGTGATTATAAACACACTCAGTGACTAGTGTGTAGATGAGTTTACAGTCACCGTGATTTTGCCAAGACATGTTCCTGAAACAATATTCCTGTCTGAAAATGTAGTCCTAAACGTATCCCTACCCGTAAACCTAACCCTACCCATAAGTTATCCCTAAAATCTGAGGGAAATGGTAGGTGAATAACACTGGTGTACAAGCACCTAACCCTGGATGTAAGCCTAAACTTGACATAAACTGTAAACTTGTCCCCCAAATCTGATTGATTGATTGCAATGTTGTTCCAGAATCAACGAAGATGTCGATCCGGGAACATGTTGCACTTGGTAAAATCAGATTCGGATGATGACGTTTAATGTCCCTGACAACCTCTGTAGTTCCATTTAGCCACCGCCTTTTTCAAGACTCATAAAAGCTTAAAAAATCATGAGTGAGGAATTACTGATGTATTTTATGTTTTAATCGAATAAAACTTGAAAATATCTTGAGCTTGTGTTCACCACAGACCTTATTTGAGGCATTTAACCAAAAACCCATTAAAAAACCCATTGGCTTCAAGACGTTGGAACCGGAAGTACAAAAAATGCCAACTCGTTTCCGTGTTTTAGGACTCATTCCTGCAGCTCTCTATTGCCAACATATTATCAAAAGTCTTACGTTGCCGCACACTTATATAGCGAACTTCACAAAATATGGTGATGTTATCTGAGAGGATAGATAAGTATATGTTTAGTAACATATAATGAAATAATCTGCTGTTCTTAAAGGAATAATGCTGTCAGAAATGTAAATTCTGTTTCACAGAAGAAGGAACATTATATGCATTTGGAAAAATTAATTAAAGGGAAATGTATTTATTTTAAGCTCTGGAATAGTGGGGAACTTTGCTTTCACTGTATCACGTGAAATGCATGTTTTTATGTTTATTGTTTTTTTTTATTTTTATTTTGACAGTGATAATAAAGTATTAGATTTGCACTTTTAATGATTTCTGTTTTTGTAAAACTGTTAAAACTCCTGTTTGATTTTATACAAGTTTTAACAAAATTCAAATGTCAGCACTTTGCCATCTTCTCGATTCATTATTTTATCTCTTATTTGTAGCTTTATCCTACAATTATCACTCAAGCAGGAAATGTATAACAAAACATGTATGGAGAACTGTACAATAATTACGTTTTTTTTTTCTTTGTTTACCTTTTTACTTTTATACTGTACTTTTACTATACTTGTAGCTACTTATTTTAACTTTTTATTATTGAATTTTCAAAAAATGGGAAAATAAACAGTAGAACAAGGGGTATACATTCTATTTTTGAGGTAAATATAGGATTACAGATACACAGACATTGATTATTGTTTACATTTCAGTAGCTATCAGTCCATTTCTCCCATATAGAAATGGATCCTTTTTAAATATCAAAGTAAGCGTCAGTTCTAGTATATTTTAATAAAATTTTCTAAGGCAGCATCACTGTTATTGCTCATAGCAAAGCCCTAACACTAAATATAAACCTCAGAGTTTGAACTCCACCTGCAGTGTTTGTGTTCCAGATATGAATGATTTCTCGAATCATATTTCTTATTGAGGAGAGGTGTGCTGTTACTTTACTGTGATTAAACCTAAAAATGGCATCAAATCCCACAGATTTACAATAAAGGAGAAACTTGAGCCATATCTGACAATCACAATATCATGGAGACTTAAAGGTGGACTCTTGGGCTGGTAAGAAACCACCACAACACCTTAGCAACTGCATAGCAACACCTTGGCAATAGCAACAGCAAGTAAAGTGCTGTTATGTGTCTCTCTGTCTGTATTCCTCTCTCAGGTGAGTGGTTTGGCTGTAATGTCCGTAACTCACACCAGC
Organism: Hypophthalmichthys molitrix; assembly: GCA_037950675.1. Taxonomy (NCBI): domain Eukaryota; kingdom Metazoa; phylum Chordata; class Actinopteri; order Cypriniformes; family Xenocyprididae; genus Hypophthalmichthys; species Hypophthalmichthys molitrix. Next base: position 4,634,964 of record CM075496.1, on the reverse strand, counting down.
ACATGAGCACAGGGGTCGTGACCTCTGCTACACACATGAATGAGACATTCACTAAGGCCACAAAGAACACCTTCTCTGGTTTTCTGTCTTTTCTCCTCGTCCTCTCTCTTCACACTGGTCTGAGGAAGGTGGCTGAATTCATCTGAAGATGTGAAAGATTTACAAACACAAAAATGCAAAAAAATATTTAGGGAGATATGCGTATTTGACGAGCAAAATTATTAAAGTTTTTAAAGACTGTTGAGAGTATATGCTATAACTTTTCCTTTTTTAAAACTAAGAATAACTTCGATTATGTATGTATATATATATAAAATAATAATAATAATAATAATATATATAAGTAGCCTAATAAAGCAGTCTTCCAAAACATATTTAATGTATTATAGGCTATTTAATCAAAAACAAACAAACAACAACAAAAAATGGAAAAGCTAACAAAATATAATTTAATAAATTATAATAATGTATTATAATAATTATAATTTTATAAACTAAATATGTGAACAAAATACCCTTCATCAGATAGCTGTTTCACAATGCATTCACATATGTAGGATGATTTTTTGTTTTGTTTTAAATCATCTGACCAACCCACCTAAATAATTAGGTGAGTTTGTCTGTCAGCGCGTGTCCGAGTCAGTCAGTGTTGTGGTGAGCGCGCTACCGGTAGTAGGTGTTGTGGAGTTCCCGCGCGTCTCGAGCTGCTGATGTTGACGAACGCTAAAGACATTTGTGTTGAACTGACACATCATTCACTTCACACGGACTCTGTGGAGCTTTTATAAGAACTCACGGACACTTTTACTTCAGAACGGGTAAGAATCCAGTGAATCATGTCTTTTTGAACCGGGGGAAGTGATCGGATCGGTCTCGTGATATATTTGACAGAACTGCGATTGATTTCCATGAAATCTAACGTTAAATCGGTGCGTCATGATGACGATTCATAACACTAGCTTTTGGGTAGCACTTTACATAAACATTAACTATGGTAAATTTCCGCCGAAAAGTTACTATTGTACTGTGTAGTTCCTAAGAGAACATACGTAGGAGATCTCTTATTAACTTATATGATCTAAAGTAGATTTAATTGTAGTTAGTTAGTTACTATGGTATTTTAGGATAACTTATGGTTACCATGATAAATAATTATGTATAGTATATGTTTATGAAAACAACACTTTTCACTATTAGCCCACTGTCCTTTTGTAACAACATGTTTTAATGTACAGTAATGTTGAAATGCAGTAAAAACAATTTACCACCATGTTTTTTTGGACATGTACAATGATAATGGGTATTCTTTGAATTATCTTGCAGAGTACCACTATACCATGGCATATGAATGTGGTAAATATTCAGTACCATGGTGTATATCAAAATAACATGGTATTAATATCTGATACATCCTATGGTGTCACTGCGGTATCCTTCTTTCGTTAAGGAAGTCATAGCAGTCATAGCAACAAAGTTGTAAAATTAGATATTGCTAAGTTCATTTGCAATTTTTTTCACATTAACATTATGTTAACATGCATATCATTTGTGTCTTGTGGCTATACTTTTAAAACAACAATTTTAAAGTTGGCATGAATGGAAGTTGCGATAGTCTTTTGTTCCCTATGACATATACCCGAGTAAAACGGCTTCTCGAACAAGAAAAAATGTAGGGCGGGACTTTCCATCGGAAATTGATTGGATCACTGATTGTTGTCGTTTGCTATTGCTGCCATCTCGTGTGAGTGACAGGTTGCGAGAGATGCAGGTGCGAGAGGAAGGGGAAGTTATATTATAAATTTATAATAAACATTGCAGTAGTCTGTAAAAAAAAAAACATTTTGGAAACAAATTGGAAATTTATTTTTGTGGTGGTAATCAACATTATGTCATAAATGCTGTCGATTGAGCTCAACTTGTACTGAAACCAGAATATTCCTTTAACAAACTGGATTGGTTTGCACTGCTGATTTTGTCATGATATATTGTGTCCGGGACACGTCTGGTGGGAATATGATACAGCGACAGAAACTTTTAACTGCTCTGATAAGGAGTTAACTCACACTATCTTGATAGCCTCTACTCTTTCAGCACTTAAAGAGTAATCCCAGCAGGAGCAACTTTCTCTAGGGATAATAGGGGAATTGGACTGTTTGTGTCCATTAGACCACTTGATTTTTGACTTTTATGAACCATCTTTTCCATGAACACAAGAAACAAGTGTTGACTTAAGCACAGTTCACACTATGTCATCAGTGTTTAACACAGTGAATATAGCTTGATTTCACTGTGTTGCATATAAGTTGTTGTTTATTTGTTTTGACAATTGTTTAATTGTAAAACATGTTAAACAATCACCTTTAGTATAGATCAAACTATTATATGATCATGATGTAAGTGTTTTCCACAGGAATTGTGAGACCGTGTTGGGTGGACTTCGGTCAGTCTAGGGGGATCCGGCGGCATGCTTCAAAATGTTGTACATTTTAAAGTTAAATTCATCAATATGGTGCACTTTAAGAGCTTAAAATTAAGAGCTTCAACCTAGGGCTGGACGATTATGGCCTAAAATCAAAACCTTGATTAATTAAACATTTTACCTCGATTACGATTACTAAATGATTTTTTTTTTTATCATTATTTTTTGCCCTCATAGTTCACTGACAAATGTAAATATGCTTGACTATTAAAGGTGGGATATTTTTTCCTAATGAAAGAGTGATCTGACATAGCAGCTCACTTTCAGCAGCTATTTTTATCTATGGTTCGTAACATTTCTTACAGATTTCTGCTCGTTGTAAATCAGATAAAGAAATTAGCACAGTACCAGTATGTAATGAGAGCGATTGCGTGTGTGAATTAGTCATACCGTCTCTCTATTAATTGTGAAGCTGTGGGTTGTAAATAATTACTTCAAAAGTAGACAAATATATGCTATAATAAGTTTTGAGTTTCTAAGCTACTTTAGTAATAAATAACAGGACAGCGCTGACAACTAGTTTCTGCGTTCCTCTCTTTGCGCGCGATCTTCACGTTTTGTGCAGCTACTGTTTGTATGAGTGTTTGTGCCACAATGCAGCTGCGCGAGCACGGTAGCTCAATATAATAATACACATCCGATTGTCTAAAATCGCTTGAATGTCCAAACTGGCAAACCTTAAAACACATACTGACGCAGTTTAGTGAAGATGCAAAGCTCACGCGCCGTCCGCATGTGTTGACTCGGCGTTCACCTGCGTGTTGACTGGACAGAGTCACGTGGCTACACATGCAGTAGTATGTTTTTAAGGGGGAAGTATTAACAGGATTAAAAAAACGAAATAACCGACATGGGAAAATTACCTCGGTTAGAGGTTCTGAATTTCGGTTTCGATTACTTTTCGATTGATCGTCCAGCCCTACTTCAACCCATGTTCAGTGTGCAAATTTAACAAATCAACAAAGTCGATGAATTGACTTGCACCTGAAATTTAAATGCTCCGATATACTTCAAGTGAAGTTCTTTTCCGTTTTTCGTTTAGGGGTAAAATGAAGTTCGAAATACGTGAGCAGCGATATACTGTAATCGAACATCTGACGTCGCCCACAGTGCTGAGAGTGACGGTTAGATGAATATGTAAAAATGTTGCATGTTTTTCTCTCAGTAAGAAAATAAACACAACAAAATTGAGAAACTAGCAAGGATTTTTTTTAATAAAGCATAAGAAATGCATCTGATCATGGCAACATGGATATGTTTGTTTGCACAAGGTCTGTAATTCGGCACTCCAGTAAAGTCACGTCGCGTTTATATTAATAATGTTGGCACTATATAAAATAGATTGCTTAAAAGCAAGCAGCTTTACCGTGTTAAACACGACAAACAGTGTCAGTCTCTCATTTCATCAGAAGTACAACTTTGTTTTCTACTATAAAGCAGCTCTCCAGTGTTCGTGTTTTCACTCGCGGACGTCTGACTACAGACTCGAGGAAAAATGAACTGGAAAAGATTTTCCGAGTGAAAGAAGGTGGAGCCTCAGTGCACACCTACCTTATGTAATCGCCACAGACCAATGGTAGTACGAAGGTGTTTACCAGCCAAAGTGAACTTTTCCGCTGTAAAATAAATGAAAATTAATATTGCAATACTTTTGTCCTAATTTCTACACTTGAGCTTTTATTTTGGCAGAAAACGGAGCCGTTCTGAGATGCAGAAAACACCGGATAAAAGTGCACACTTCGCTTTGAAACATGCAGTGCAAACAGGCTAAATACTTAGTTTGTTTGACAGATACTTTGCCAAAGCAATGGGTCAAAACAACATTAGAGACCTTATGTTATTATGAGAAGTTAAAATATTTTCGGTTCATTATAAAACTGGTGGCACAGATTTGACTATGGCGGGCTGCCACAGTCTAGGTAATTAATGGGAAACACTTGAGGTGTATAGGTTTGAGAAATGTAAGAATGATTTATTAATGACAAACTAGACTATTAATTATTCTTAGCCCTATAATCTGATCACACTCTGATCAGACGTGTTTTCAGAGAGGTATTCACATAGAACGTGTTCTTGTGTTCATAAAAGTGTTGTTTTAGTATTATTTATATACTTTTATAGTATTTATTAATATTTTTATTGTTTTTTGTCATTTTTATTATATATTTCTCTATATCTTTAATTTTTATCAGTTTTAGTAATTTTAGTACTTCATCCTACACTTATTTATTTCAGTTAGTTGCCAAGGCAACATTTTTCATTTCTATTTTAAGTTGTTCATCTAATATTTATATTTTATTTTATTTCAGCTTTATTTTAATTATGGGAATGCATTTTACCACAGTAACATCTCAGTTGTGTGTGATATCAAAACAAATTCATTGATATGACTGTAGGTCCAATGTCACGGATGAACAGAGAGAGACCTGAAACTATGTGAGCTTTCACACACACACACACACACACACACACACACACACACACACACAGGCACTAATCAGGTCCAGCTGTGTGTCAGTGTGTTATGTGGAGTTCACGTTGGAGAGTGTGTGACCATATGGCATAAAGCGTCCAATTCTTACCTCACCCCCCACCTTTCGTCATGGGACTAGGCAGGAAAGACTCAACGACCAGCCAGAGTCGAACAGCAGATGTGAGTGTGTGTATGAGAGAGAAAGATGGAATGTGTGAGTAGCAGTACACCCTAGCTACAGTGCAAATGCACAAATTTGACAAAACTAGAACTCTTAAAGTCGAACTGAATTCAAAAGTGAGCCTAATTATTTTTTTAATGCATGTTACTGGTCCTATTGTGAATGATTCATTAGTGCACATATTTTTTGTTTTTGTTATTTGACCTTGTAATTTTTAATCAAAATGTCATAAGTTGCTAATAAAAAATTTGAATTAGCTTTTATTTTTTATATTTTCAGTTTTCAAAGTGCAAGTTTTTTAAAACGATACCTTTATCGTCTCTGTGTAAACTACAAAATCTCGAATTTTTGTGAAAATGGTGACGTCATGCGCATGCATATTACCTGTTCAGTCTATAGGCATGTAGTGTTTCTTTACAAAGTGACTTCGCCAACTAATGGCCTGGCAGCAGAATACAGCATTTTTAGTTGTTTTCGTGACCGCGTTGTTGACAGAGTTGTACATTAAATCTTTTCCATTTTTTGTGCATCGTTGTTGTGTAGACGTAGCCTAAGTTTATCATCTAATATTTACATTTTATTTTAGCTTTATCTCATTTAACAAAAATTATTTTTAATATTGTTAACTAAAACTAACAAAACTGTCGATAATGTGACTGCAAATTCCATTTTAAATTATACTCATCAAAGTTGTTTACATTTCTGTCTAAACCATAAGCATATATATAGTGAAAACAACAGTACGTCGCTTGTGTTATGTCAAAAAGCTGCCTATATTGCAAGTGCGCAAAGTCGATAAAACTAATAAAAACTACTTTTAGTAATTTTGTTATGTGCTTTTGTCATTTTTACATTAGTTTTTGGGGTTTTAATATTTCTATATAGCTTTAATTTATGTTATTTCAGTTTTATTTTTAGTAATTTTAGTACTTCAACTTAACAGTTTGTTGCCAAGGCAGTTCTAATTTTCATTTAGTCTAGGTTTTTCATATAATATTTATTATATTTTATTTTATTTCAATTACCAAAAATGATTTTTAGTTTTAGTTACACTTAGTTACTCTGCAAAGCTGTCTGAAGTGCAAGCGTGCAAAGGTATCATAATTCAAATGTGTCTGTTTGAATCAACAAAGCTGTCAACACTGCAAGTGTGCCAAATAAAAAAAAAATAAAAAAAATTGGAACACTCAATCAACAAAACTCACTGTCTAAACTGCCAGTGTGCAAAGTCAACAAAACTAGCATGCTTGTGGTGTAGACACTGTGTTTGTGTGTTTCTAGCTGTTTAGATTTTCTTCAAAATTTATTTCTTTTCACTTCCATTGGGTTTAGCATGTTAATATGACTAGAAGAACCTAACACAGACATGCTGTGTGTGTATATAAGTGTGGTTGTTTGTGTGTGTGTGACTCAAAGGGAGTCTCTGTTTGAGCTCCATTAGTCTAAACCTCGCCCTGACACTACTGCTCACATTAACACACATTCATATTTATTTCATACTGATTGCATCATTTGACACGAGAAGTGTCAGTCCCAGAAGATCAATATTTATTGGAGCATTATGTCTTGGTTTGTTCATAGTATATTCCTGATATAGGGAAAGTGTCACATGTGGATTTAGGCATTTTTGATTGTGTGTTTTCTCTTCACAGGTGATCTGCATTCTGATTGGCTGCAGGTTGGTTATGGAGCGTCCTTATATTAGAAAGGTGAGTATTGATTCTCCAGGTGTATTATGAATCATGAGGCCTAAAGATACAGTTGGAATATTAGCATTTTGAAAAATATTGGCATGGATTAGCCCAGTGATTCTCAACAAGGCAGCTGGTGTCTATAAGGGGACCTCAAGGTGAATCTTTGGTTAGACAGTGAATTGATTCATAGGTTTTCAGTTTGACTCAGGAATGTTTTTTGCAAATTCAGAATGATTCGCTTCACAATGAGGTTTGATTAAATTTGATTCGATTTCGATGAATGGTTTGATTCTGTTTTTTTTTTTATTAAATACTTAAAAACTTTTTATTATTAAAGGTGTTAAAGAGGTGCAGGCCGTGTCTTTGAGGGTAAGTTTTGAAAGTGTGTCGCACTATGCCAAAGTCCCTTTAAGGCAAGTCATTTCACTCGGCGGCCATCTTTGAAATGCCTCTTGGTCAGCTATTTCAGTCATGCAAGTACAGCTCCTATCTCTTTTTGAATGGGGAAACATTAAATTCTCCAAAGCTGTTCACCAAGCTTACGATTAGATTTCATATTTGAAATCTTCAATGAAATCTTTATAAGTTTCATAAATTTTGTTTCTAAACACTCAAATCAAGACAAAAAAAATTCATTTTTCAGGCTAGACCAGCCAATGTGCATGTCAAGTCATAAGCGCACATCTCAGTACTATTTCTATAGCAACCGGAGCTTCTAACGACAGCTGCAGTGATGCAATGATTTTACCAATTGGCGATTGGCTCTTTTATTTAGAAGGCGGGGCTTATTCCACCATATTGCGCATTGTACTTTCTCCTATTCATAGTATGAGTGCACCATCTTTGTATATCTAAAGTCTTTGACCACATCATCATTATTTTGCGCATATTAACAAATTTATATAATTTAGAATATTTTAAATCGATTACGAACTGTAACAAGTGATTCACGATTCAAAAATCCATGTTTTAAGATCAATGCATTAGCAGGAAATGAATCATTTCACCTCTAGTAGTAATTGTAATTAAAAATATTTTTAAAAATCCTTGTTTTTAGTCCTTAGCCAGTAAATTATAAACTGCTGGATAATGTCAAATTTATTGAATTTATTTACTCACCCTCATGTCGTTCTATGGCGTTCATTTTGCTCTCGTTGTTCTGCAGGCCCCAGTAGCTCTCTTGAACCCCAGTTGATAAAGCTACAGATTTAAAGCATTTGAGAACTTGAGATCTCCAATCTGGAGTTTAGCGAGTCTATAAAGGCTTCAGGTTCAACTGAGTGATTTATCATACAGGAAATAATGTTATCACGGCACATTCCTCAGGTAATATACGATCACACACACCTCCCATTGACCTAGGTGTGTGTGTGTGTATAAGCGAGTGACAGAGAGATCGCTGGTATCTGCAGGGCTGATATTATCGCTTGCTGAAAAGAGATATAGATCAAGAGGAAATTGAGCCATTTAAATCCCAGGAGCGCTTTATGATTAATGGCTGTCAGATATTATACTGTCTCTCTGAAAAGATTTGGTAACCAGCCGAATAAAACACCACACACACTCATAAAATCAGTCATTTTTCCATTGTCTAAAAGCCAAATACCCTCTGCAATCCACCCACTACGGGTGGGCGGTATGTCCCAAATCTTATATCATGCTATGAGTAATTTTTTATGACGGTAGCAGTCTATATCAGTTTTTTAAGTGGAAAAAGTGGTTTATATTTTATAACCATGTGGTAATATCTATTTCTGGATACAAAAATGAGGTTTCATTTTGGTAGAAATGAAACCTTAGGCTACTTGATTATTTTCTCTTGATTTAAAAGTAAATGAAAAGATGATTATTCATAACATTATATAACAAAACAAAATAGTGAAATATTATAAAATAGATTGTTCTAATGCTACATTTTGATTGAATCAGTCATGTTTGAGGTTATGTGATCCTTATATGCTCGCACATCAGTTGAACTCTATATTAATGCGTCAAATTGAAACTAAACTGTGCTTTTCATCTTTTTTTGATACGCTCATGTGTAAATAATGTAAAGCAGTTTTGTCCAATCATAGCTGTCCAAATTTGTCTTCCGCGGGATAAACAGTAAATCATAATGACACATTTCTACCGTTGTGCGTAATGTACCGTAAAACCACTTATCTCTATGACCCACAAACCTATTTTCACTCTTTGAGGAGAAAGTTAAAAGAAAAAAAAAAGAAAATAGCTTCTGTGATGCCTGTGTGTACAGAAGCATTTTGAGATTCGCACTCTTTAACTATTAACTTAACTTTTTAAAGTATTTTTTTAAAAAGAAAGTATGACTTTTATTCAGCAAGGCCATATTAAATTGATCAAAAGTCACAGTAAAGACATTCTTACAAAAGATTTTGCAGCTTTTATTTCAAATGAAGGCTTTTTTTTTCTATTCATCAAAGAGTCCTGAAAAAATGTATCAGAGTTGGCAAAAAATAATCATAAGAAATGATCTTGAGCATCAAATCAGCATATTAAAATGATTTCTGAAGGATCATATGACACTGAAGCCTGGAGTAATGATGCTGAAAATTCAGCTTTGCATCACAGGAATAAATTACATTTCAAAATATATTACATTAGAAAACAGTTCTTATAAATTATAATAATATTTCACAATATTACTGTTTTTATTGTATTTTTGATTAAATAAATTCAGCCTTTGCCCCCTAGCATCATAGCAGTGAGTCTAGCACAGGCAAGCACCATTCACATTTGCTGCTGAAACTGTAATCTAGTTATCACATGGGACATTACACAGATACCCTGCTGTGCTCTTATATGTTCGTGATTGGTTATTAAGATTGATTTAGCACCCTTCCGGTATGCCACTCCCCCCACTCCAGTGCTCACGTCTGTTAAAGTGCTTATGCTAGTTGAGTTTCATTACTTCCTGTCTCAGGGGCTGGACTGATGATCAATGCTGTATGTGTATGTGTATGTCTGACACTACTCACATGCACTCATGAAGTTATAGAGTGCTGACGGATAACCCTCTCATAACCCATTTATCCTGCATCCCCGAGATGCAGTATACATCATTTTCACATTCACATAAACTCACCCGCTCACTTGTGTGTCATGCAGGGAGACTGATATAGTTTCAGCATCTATTCATCCATTTTGTTCTCTTTAAAGTGTGGCGTAATTGTGAGGGGGAATGGTAAAATGCAGGTAAAAACCCATGTGAGAGGAAGAGGCAGTGCCTCCTTAGCACTGTGATTGGCTGATCATCTTTTAAATGCAATAATGCCCACCTATCATGCTCATAACTGGTCAGAAATTGGCCTTAATGGGTCAAAACTGGCAGAATCGGACAAGTTAAGCAGTGTTGCCAGTTGAATTTATATCTCACAATTCTGACTTTATCTTGCAATTCTGAGAAAAATGTCAGAATTGTGAGAATAAGGCCATGTGTCTACCAAAGCATTTTTATCCAGCTAAAAACGCTAGACGCTCTGCTGAAAATGCCTATCTGTGAGCGCTTGAGAGTGCTTCAGCAGCGATTTTGGAGATCATTTGTTTGACTAAAAATGTCGACACAGTGTAGAGTACTTGGTATGTATGTTCGGAGACCAGAAATATTAATTTCACATCAATTTTGTTCCGTTCTCTGCTTGTTGATGTCGTTGTATATCAAGAATGTTGTGACAGTTGGTCGGTGTTGTATTTGTCCCACCCCTCCTCCACTCTTATTGGACGGCTGGCTAAAAAGTGGCAGTGATAAGTGATTTTACTCAAAGTTGAACACTCAATGCCTCGTTATGGTCCTGGCATTCAAAAAACGGGGTGCTCCCACTGGAAAAAATGCTTTGGTGGACACACGGCCTAAAAGTCACAATGATCTTTTAAATTTGCTTCATTCCGTGGCAGAAACACATTCTGTACTATTGAAACAGTAAGCATTTGGCCTCATTCACTTCAGTTGTAAGGGTCTCACTGATTTTTGCTTTGTTTTTTAACATTTTTGTGGTAATCAATGCTGAACTCTGAATATTCTTTAATACTGTTATAAAAATAAGGGAAAAGTCTCATTTGCTGTCATTAAGTATTAAAATAGCAAAATTCTATACGTTAGAGAGCGTACAAACCGAGATGCTTTTCTGATTGGCTGCTTTAGCATTTTTGATTTCTTTTGCTGATTGATGTTTTATTGGGCTATTCTATAGCTTGTTTCCGCTACTAAATAAAAAAATAAAAAAGGTAATTGCGACTTTTTGTCTCACAATTCTGCCTTTTTTTTCTCAGAATTGCAAGATTTAAACTGGCAATTGCGAGTCATAAAGTCAGAATTGCAAGATAAACTTTATATCTTTTTTTATTTATATCTCACAGTTCTAACTTTTTTCTCAGAATTTTGGGATTATACACCAGTCAAAGATTTATATATCAGTTAAAAATTTGGAAACGGTAAGATTTTTAATGTTTTTAAAAGATATTTCGTCTGCTCACCAAGACTGCATTTATTTCATAATAAATACAGAAAAAACAATAATATTGTGAAATATTATTACAATTTAAAATTATGGTTTTCTATTTTAATATACTTTAAAATATAATTTATTTTTTTTGTGATGCAAAGCTGAATTGTCAGCATCATTACTCCAGTCTTCAGTGTCACATGATCCTTCAGAAATCATTGTAATATGCTGATTTATTATCAATGTTGGAAACAGTTGTGCTGCTTAATATTATTTTATAACCTGTGATACTTTTTCAGGATTCTTTTGATGAATAAAAAGTTAAAAAATATCAGCATTTATTTAAAATAGAAATCTTTTGTAACAATATACACTACCGTTCAAAAGTTTGGGGTTAGTAAATTTTTTCTTTCTTTCTTTTTTTTTAAAGAAATTAATACTTTTGTTCAGCACGGATATGTTAAATTGATAAAAAGTGATAGTAAAGATTTATATTGTTAGAAAAGATTTATATTTTGAATAATTGCTGTTCTTTTTAACCTTTTTTTCATCAATGAATCCTGAAAAAAGTATCACAGGTTCCAAAAATATGAAAAATATAACACAACTGTTTTCAACATTGAAAATAACTGAGTATCAAATCAGCATATTAGAATGATTTCTGAAGGATCATGTGACACTGAAAACTGGAGTAATGATGCTGAAAATTCAGCTTTGCATCACAGAAATAAATTATATTTTAAAGTATATTAAAATAGAAAACCATAATTTTAAATTGTAATAATATTTCACAATATTATTGTTTTTTCTGTATTTAATATTAAATAAATCCAGCCTTAATGAGCATAAGAGACTTTGTTCAAAAACATTAAAAATAGTAATGTTTCCAAACTTTTGACTGGTAGTGTATCTAGCAATTCTGACTTTATAACTCGCAATTCTAACTTTATATCTCGCCATTCTGAGAAAAAATGTCAGAATTGTGAGAAAAAAAATCACAATTACCTTTTTTCTTTAAGTAAGCTTCCGTACTCTTCAGATATCACCATAGATAAACTCATATCGGTGTACTAGTTTGTAACGTGTAATAGGCTGATATATTAGTGGTGTTGTGAAGCTTTGCTGATGGCTTCTATTGTTCTGGAGTATCTACTTGAACAATAGCAGCTTTCAACAGAGCCAATGTTGTTCTGTGTGTGTTAAAGCTCAGCGTGAAAGAAGAGATGTGAGTATAATCCTTCAGTGACTCGCGCTGAAATAGAGATGTCTGCAAGACACACACAGACTTAGGGACTTCTGAGGGAATCCTTGGAGTTTCCAAGGTGACCGGTGTTCTGGCGCTAAGGATTAGAGCGCGTCATCAGACGGATTCTGAATCTGACTGAGGCACTATCAGATTCACCTCGCTCTCAGGAAGGTTTATCTGGAGATGTGGTTTTGTGGTAAACCGTCGGGAGCTGTTGAGCTGTCTTACGGTTTGGACAGGTTCGCTGTGATTTCGCTTTCCGTGCCAGACGTTCTTCTCAATGAGGGTCTTTGTGCCGTGCTGCTAATTTTAGCTCCGGAATATTTTACCCAACTGCCAAACTGGACGGCCGTAAAAGCCAATGCACTGTGAAGTCTTTCCCCTGTGGTTCAGCACAACTCTGTGTGTGTGTGTGTTGTCCTGACTGTGTAGTTTGTGTGTTTTTCCCCCTGTCCTCTAGAGTGTTAACAAACACATCTAGTTCTGTGCTGTGTATTTTTTGTGATTAAACTTGGCGGATGATAAAATAGGCCAAAAAATTCTTGAGACCATGTTGCAAGTGTGCAATATGTGGCTGATTTGATGAACTATCCAAAGCAGAAAACTTGATTCCTACAGGTTAGTTCATTTGTTGAGTCATTCAGGTTAATGAGCAGAGAATTATGGGTAACTGCACCTGTCTGAGGCACTCACCAGTCACCACTAAAAAGCATCAGAAAATGACATGAATCCATAGTTTTCAGTCAAGTGACTGGCACGGAGACCGGGCGGGCAAAACATCCATAGAACTGCATTACAGGCTTGTCAATTGAAAGTTTTGGGCACCTGTGATCCATATCCAGCACCTACTGCAGTATTTCAATCATTGAAAACAGCAAGATGTTCTAGAACGCTTAACGTGAAAAACACTTAAAGTGCCTTAAACAGTGATATTGAAAGATTAAATCCAGTACAAACCTTATTGATGATGAATATACAGTCGAGATGAGCATTTTTATGGCAAGTGTTTTTAGGGCCCGAGCACTGATGGTGTGAGGACCCTATTGTAATTGCTCAGTCAATTCTTCTTCTTCTCTGAAATGAATTGCATTTTTGAGGGCCTAAACATGCTCAAAAACTCAAGAAACTTTGCACACGCCTCAGAAGTGGTGAAAATTTACGTCTGATATGGGTTTCAGAATTAGGTGTGGCAAAATGGCTCGATAGCGCCACCTACAAAATTTCAATTAAGCGCCCTTTGCGCTACGTTTCACGTACAAGTATGAAATTTGGTAGACACATGTAACAGCCCAATACCTACAAAAAAATCTGAAAACTCAACAAGAAGTGAGATTTTTTTTTAATTTTCTTTGCAAAATTTTTGCAGTTACTGCCATGTTGTTTTTTAACAAACTCCTCCTAGAGATTTTATCAGATCAACATCATATTTGGTCAATCTAATCTAAAGGCCTTTGCAACGTTAAATTCGAAGATCTTGAGTTTTCCTTGAAGGACGTGTCCGTGGTGACCTGACAAAATTCGATATTTTGCCATGAAACAGCAAGTTGTTGTAACTGTAATATGTCCGATCTGCCCCAAACTTCACATATTTTATTAGAGTCATGGTGTGAAGACATTTACTTGCCAATATAAATAAAGTGTATACTGAATTTGGTCTTTTAATATCACCATCTTACTTCATTAGTACTTTGTACAGACTTGGTAAAAATCACTGGCAGGCAATGGAGAAAAACCTTGTCCTGCCCTCCAAGTGGGTGTTCCTATAAGTTTGTGATGTCATGTGAAAACAGGACTGTTAAACAGACCGTAAACTAATAAGATCACCGTGTGCTCAGGCTCTGGCTGAGCTGTTCTCGGCTTCGTCAAAATAAAAGTCACAACAACAAGCGCAGTTTATGTCACTTCAGAGTTCCTACTGGCGGTGCAAATGCAACCAGGAAAATGGCCCTAGGGGAACATTAGTTCTCGGGGAACCACCCTGGTGGCTAGTTTCTATAGCTAAGTTCCTAGAACAACCCAGTGCGAAGCCCCAATTATTATACCATGCATATGTTTACTTTTTTTTTTTATTTAAAGAAGAAACTATACCAATGTACAGTTGACATTTAAGGCTTAATGCTATAGAAAAGCAATAAAAAAAAAATTCAGGAAGAATGGTTTCAACTTTTGGTTTACAATGGTTTACAGCTATTCAAAACATCATTCAATGTAAATTGTGATAATCGTAATTAATAATCGCTATTACAATTTCAAAGGAATAATCGACAATTATGATTTTTGTCATAACCGTGCAGCCCTAGCCCACATATAAACTGATTCAGCTTTCACTGATAAACGGCAGTAAATTCAGTGTGTGTGTGAGGCAGAGAGAGCCGTGAATGTACAAAAATATTTGTTTTTGCCATACACGTTATAGCCCAGATTGAATTAGAGCTAATGTCTGTAACTCATTTAAACACAACCCATCTCTCTCTCTCTCAGTATGAAAGGCTTTTCTTTCACAGATTCGATTACATTGACTGACTTGTGACTGGTGCTGATGTGGTTGTGTCTGAAGTCTTGTGTTTCACATTAGATGTTTTCTTTATCTGATTGGTGGAAACATGCTGTGACATGACATCAGAAATCAACAGCATCAGGCAGCTAATAATCAGCCAATAACCCTTTAACAGTTTTCTCAACCGATTGGTTCACTATAGTTTGGTAGCAGATTTTGCACATTTTCTTACCCATGGTAATCAATTCTCCATTCTCTGTTTAAGCAGGAAAATATTTGGATGTTTGAAGCTATTGAACTTCATATTGAATTGACATTGATGGGAGGGCAAAGGCTAAAACAAACACCCTCACAATGTCACTTTATTTTCCAAATATTAAAGTATTTCTTTAACATAAAAACATTTATAGGAATGAATAAAAGTTTATTATTAAATAATGAAAAAATTTAAATCTTTTATGAGATCATATCACAAATATTTAGTGGATTTTAAAGAAATGTAAAATATATTTTTTTTGGTTAACATGAACTAATAATGAACTGCACTTATACAGTATTTATTCATCTTTGTTAATGTAAATTTCAACATTTACTAATACATTATTAAAATCTTGTTAACATAAGTTATTGCACTGTGAACTAACATGAACAAACAATGAACAACTGCATTTTCATTAACTACCGTTAACGAAGATTAGTAAATACAGTAACAAATGTATTGCTCATGATTAGTACATGTTAGTTAATACATTAACTAATGTTTAACTAATGAACCTTATTGTAAAGTGTTCCCTTTTTTTTTTTATAGGTTTTACTTATTTAAAAAAAGATTTTATATTAAAACCAAATGTTTTCACTGTTATGAATTCATTGTGTCAATGTGTCATTTAAAAAAAAATATATATTATGATATAAAAAAACAAAACAGTTTTGTAGATTTTACTTAAATAGGAAGTAATAATGCTAGGTTTCACTAGATGAGGGTGTTCTAGGTGATTATGGATAAAGAGTCTAAAAGCAAGTGTCATTTATTATTTAAAAAGATATTATGATATTTTGTATTAAAGCAGGTGTCATTTATAAACATAAAATGGGATATTTTGAGTACATATAATACATATATTTTTTTTGTTTGACTTAAGCTATGGGATCCCATAAGTCATATTTGTTCATATTCATGTTGTCATATTTGCTTTGCTTGCCTTTGTAATTGTAAAACAATGGTATTGTTTGTTCCTACAGATTTCCAGTGCTGAAGGTTCGATGGTTCGTGGGAGCTAATGTATACAGGACAGCGATACCTGTGCAGGTAAACGCAGTTGCACACTCTCAGCACAGCTTTACCTTACATATGTGTTCACTGCTGGTCGAGACCCTGCTGTAACGTAAAGTTTATACCACTGCAACGTGATCAACGCGGAAGCTTTAGGTAGGTACACCATAACCTATACGTGCGCAAACACTCTCCGTATTAGCAAAGAGAGCGGGCAGGAGTCTCATATCTGTGGAGAGGAAGGGAGGTCAGAGGTCATGCTCGGGGGGCCCTGAGGTGGTTTTATGTTTCTGGTGAGTGTACAGACAACAGACAGACAACACTACACACATGATACTGCTCTGAATGCCAGTCTGTGGAGGGCAGATAAAGACGGTAGTGTGAACGGTAGAGAGAGGGTCGACTGTGGCGTGATATGAGATCTGCATCTCGTAGTCGGTGACACGGACGCTCTATATTTGGGAGCTGAAGCACGACTGCTGACCCCTAGATCCACTCCACCACCTGCTCACACACACACCAGGGTTGTGTGTCATTGGGAACAGAACACAACAGTCAGGTTCTGGAAGTAAAATCTCATTCATTTCCTTCATCGAGGAAGTGAGTTGTAATAAAAATGCTTAAATGGTTCAAGACAGATCTGTTGTAAGCATCTGAGTTTGTTAAAGCATTAGTTCACTTCAGAATTCAAATTTCTTGATAATTTACTCACTCCCATGTCATCCAAGATGTTCATGTCTTTCTTTCTTTAGTTGAAAAGAAATTGTGGTTTTTGAGGAAAACATTCCAGGAGTTTTCTCCATATAGTGGACTTCACTGGGGTTCAACAGGTTGAAGGTCCAAATGTCAGTTTCAGTGCCGCTTCAAAGAGCTCTACACGATCCCAGACGAGGAATAAGGGTCTTATCTAGAGAAACAATCGGTCATTTTCTAAAACAAATTTAAATTTATATAATTTTAAAGCACAAATGCTTGTCTTGCACTAGCTCTGCGATGCGCCACGCATTATGTAATCACATTGGAAAGGTCACGCGTGACGTAGGCGGAAGTACAGATCCAGTGTCTACAAAGCGAACGTGCAAAGGCCAAGTCAAACGCCCTTTACAAAAAAGGTAAAACAACGATATCGGACGAGTTTGAAGTAGGAGGAGAAAATGAGATGGAGTTTTTCACCCTACCACGGTACTTCCGCGTCACGCGTGACCTTTCCAACGTGAATACATAATGCGTGGCGCATCACAGACCAGTGCAAGACGAGCATTTGTGGTTATCGAATTTTTTTTTTTTTTTAGAAAATGACCATTCGTTTCACTAGATAAGACCCTTATTCCTCATCTGGGATCATGTAGAGCCCTTTGAAGCTGCACTGAAACTGACATTTGGACCTTCAACCCACTGAACCTCGTTGAAGTCCACTATATGGAGAAAAATCCTGGAATGTTTTCCCCAAAAACCTTAATTTCTTTTCGACTGAAGAAAGAAAGACAAACATCTTGGATGACATGGTGGTGAGTAAATTATCAGAAAATTTTAATTCTGAAGTGAACTAATGCTTTAAGGGATGAAAATGCTTCTGTAGAAACCAAAAGTCAGTTTGATTTCAACTACCCTTAGTCCATTTGAAGAACCACATTACCAATAATCCAAAAGAACTCAGTAGCAGCCGCCCACTTCCATGAAGCATTACAGATGACATAATTAGGTTGGTCTCATTGCACTTTTCATCTGTTTATATATTTTTATATATTTTAATTAATACTATATGCTACTTTTGAATGGCTTTTAACAGAGAAATATGCTTTTTTGGTATCAATATGGTAGATGCGTCTTAACCAGCAGGGGCTAACCAGACAAACCTTGACCCCCAGGTCTGATGCATATTGCTCTTGAATATGGCAAGAATTTTCCAAAAATTATTTGGCTGCCCTAGTGAGAAGAAAATATATACTAAAATGTATTTGAAATACATTTGTTTTGTGCTAAGTATCCTACAAATACATTTACATATTTATCTGCTAAATTGGAACAACTAATTTTGTAATTGTGTATTTTTGTAATTCTTTAACTGTGCGGAAGTAGTGCTGAGGTCCAACTAAACATATACTGAAGTATATTTGATTGTGCTGAAGTGGAACTATTGCAAGTAGGTTCACTTTAAATATCTTGCATTTAAAGACTGATATTATAGAAAGATCATACAATCCTTATTAATAGTGATATTAAAACACTTTTAGGCGTAATATTAAGAAATGTGCATTGTGCAATAAAGAAATACTCCAAATAAAGTTTAATTATAATTTTATATATCAGTAAGTCTTAAGTGATATGTCAATAAATATGTTAGTAGATTTGAAGTATACTTAATATGAAATAAATGAATTTAAATAGATTTTGGTATAGTTTTTTTTTTTTACTAGGGTGGATTTGGGCCACGGTTTCAAGAAGTGTGCACAAATTTTTATCAGTTCGCTGTGAAAAAAACTTGTCATGTTTACAAATTCCCAGGATGCTACAGTGAACGTGTATGAGTTGCTCAAAATCTTTGAACAATAATCACAATTTTGTTTGAAGCATTTTATATCAATTAGGTTCCTTTTTTTTCCCACACCTGTATGTGGTATGATCTATTTAAGATAAACCCACCACTAAATGACATGCAAAGACAAAACAAAGCAGTTGCCACATTTACATATCGCTCAAACAATCTCTTCCTGTCTAAGTGGGCGGTTTGTGGTCAGCCCGAGCTGACTGATATAAAGACACATGCATGCTTCAATTCCTCGTCCTTTCTCCTCTTGGTCTCTTTACTCCATTCATCTGCCTTTCTTTTCTTCCGGGTGGGATATTGTATGTTTTCACAGGCAGTCGACTTTTTCACAGTGCCCTGACTGACTGATCCTAAGACAGAGGTCGAAGGTCATGTTCAGAGGTCCTGACCTCCAGTGGTATGCCTCTGTGGGGGTTGTTATCAGAGCTTTAAGTAGGATCCATTTGCGTAATTTTTTTTTTTTTTGAGACGTGCAGGTGTAAAAACAGTTGAGGTTTTATGTCCAGACTAAAACATGTTGTGGAGATGTTTATGCCATTACCTGATTTGCTTTATTTTTTTTGTGAATTGTGAAGTGGCTGCAGTTAATTCTTAGTGAATTCCCTATTGTTTAACAACCGATATTAGAGATTTTTTAAATGATCAGTATTGATATAATTTAACTTATTTTCTTAAATTTTTACATTTAGATTTTCTTTGCTTTCATCTAATGCTAATCTTCAAAAACACTAATATTTAAAAAATTCAAATTATAATTTTTTTGTTTAATTATCGGCCAGTTTCAGCCATATCAAGAAATGTATTTATGGCTTTTTTAAATGTACACTATGTAACTTTTTTTGTTAAAATTTTACAAGAATTATAAAATGAGCGAGTACATCATGAATCCATCTTCCAAACCGAGTTTTGTCTTATACAATACGCCTATAATAAGTCTTTATATTCAGAATATTTTAGACCGGGTGGGACGCCAACCACTCTGGAGTATCCCAGTTCCCTGCATGACTCGTCATAGACATAAACAGAGAGAAGTAGCTCCGGCTGCAATGTTCTTTCACAAGACACATGCAGTTTTGTTTATTAACCGCTAGAGCACCAAAAGTTAGATAGTGTTCACCCTAATCACCCAGAATTTTAATATTGGTGCAACCCAACCATACATACCATTCATGAACAAAACTTTTCCAGGGTTCAAACCTACAATCTTTCTGTTACCATATTGATCTTTAACCACTATATAAATATTTAAGGTGAATAGGGGCTTCCTTTGACCACTTTTAGCACATTTACAAATGTCAAACATTTGCCCTTTAAACTCCTGACGATAACGAGGAAAAAGCAAAAATAGATCAAATAGAGTCTAAACAGACACATTTCTGTCTGCGTTCTGTCTTGTCATGTGTAATTGCCATCACTTCCTCTTGCCTTGTTGTCTGTTTCTTTCTCTCTCTGCTTAATGTTTTCTGCCCTCTGCAACCCTTTGCTTTTGTATCATTCTTTCTTTTCCTCTAATTGGCACCTCGTTATGGAATTCTTAATTGGAGGGATGAGCCAGGTGGCAGCGGAGCCGCGATGGCCCTCGTTAGTGTGTGAAAATGTGTGTGTGTTTGTCTTTGTTTAAGCAGAATAAATGTGGAGCAGCCTGCATGTGCTGATTATGTTCCATTCACCCATGTTGAACTCTAACACATTCCCCTCACGGCCCACTAACACACACACACACA
The DNA here is from genome assembly GCA_037950675.1 of Hypophthalmichthys molitrix. Taxonomy (NCBI): domain Eukaryota; kingdom Metazoa; phylum Chordata; class Actinopteri; order Cypriniformes; family Xenocyprididae; genus Hypophthalmichthys; species Hypophthalmichthys molitrix. The sequence continues at coordinate 4,614,389 of CM075496.1, read as the reverse complement.
CACACACACTCTGCCTCACTGTCTGTGTGCCATTGACCATTTCAACTGATCCTAGTCAATAATAAAATGCAAAACAACAAGCATTTAGTGCAATCAACCACTGTTAGGATAAATTTAGATGATAAACTTTGATTGTGTTCATGGAAAAATAGGAATTCTGTCATTATTTACTCACCCTCTTGTTCAAACAAAAGTGTTACATGACCTCAACACGTGCATGTTTTTTAATGACGCCCAGTTATCATTTTGCAACTAAAACAGTTTAGTATTTTTAGTGCAATTTTGTGTAAAAATATCTTCACATTTTGCAGTGTTTGGATTCAAAACATTAAGAAAGAAGGTATGGAAGCTTTTTTCCGCCATGAAATAAATAAAACCACAATTTCTTTTCATCTGAAGAAAGAAAGACATGAACATCTTGGATGACATTGGGGTGAGTAAATTATCAGGAAATTTTAATTCTGAAGTGAACTAATCCGACTTTTTATCTCACAATTCTGACTTTTTTCTCGCAATTGTGGGTTTATATCTCACAATTCTGACTTCTTTGCTCAGAATTGCGAGATATAAACTCACAATTGCGAGTTACAAAGTCAGAATTGCGTGATATAAAGTCAGAATTGTGAGATATAAACAATTGCGTGTTATAATGTGCAATTGGGAGGGAAAAAAGTTTTTTTCGAGTTTTTGCGAGTTTATATCTCACAATTCTGACTATATAACTCGCAATTGCATATTATAAAGTCAGAATTTGCGAGATTTAAACTCGCAATTCTGATTAAAAAAAGTCATAAGACCCAATTGCGAGTTTATCATGCAATTCTGACTTTATAAGATGTAATTGCGAGTTTATATCTCGCAATTGTGAGAAAAAGTCAGAATTGCTACTTTTATATCTCACAATTCTGACTTTATTACTCGCAATTGCTAGTTTAAATCTCACAGTTCTGAGAAATAAAGTCAGAATTGTGAGATAAAGTCGACATTACTTTTTCTTTTTTTTTGTGGCGGAAACGAGCTTCCATAAGAAGGTCAGATGCATTGCATTGTGGGATACAATATTTCTAGTATCCCTGCCGGTGCCGGAATACAGGTTGTGTCCTGTATATGTTGTAGTAGTGAGTATACCGTGCTCAGTATACTGCATTCTGTAAAAATAGTATTGTAGTATGCCATTCCAAGCATAGCTTAGATTCAGACTGTCTCGTTTTGACCAATGAATTAAAAAGAACCAGTTCAAATGAATGATTCGGTCACAAATTGGACGTTACTAGTTGAACTATGTTTGCCTTGTGTGTTCATAGCCTATTGATAGCTGTGAATTCAGTGGCTCGCTGCTAAATAGTGGTCCAGAAAACACTGGTGTATATTGTATATGTGATGGTATGTGACCAAACGGATGATCTCAAACAGGTGTGAGGTCGATGAAGCTCTTCAGGTCATTACACTGACCTCTGACCTTTCTCTCTGCAAACCCTGACCTTTGAGGGACTCTTTCGCACACACATACACACAGAAGCTCTGTTCCAGTGAGCTGCATCAGTGATGTTAAACTCTGAAAAGCATAAAAAAAACACATAAATATCGAGCAAAACATTTAATTAGATTTAAATTTTAAATCTTTTATTGATACTTTTTGGTATTAAATAAATATATGAGTGGTAAGTATTTATAATTAACTTTTCTCTCACTTTGTCTGCCAGTGATTTTCCCAGTGAGCTTGTTGCAATGCATTGCTTTCATTGCAATACCAGATAAATGCAATGCTTACCTAGGAATTTGACCAAGATGTCTTTGAGTACAGCCTTTAAATAAGACCTACATAGGCAGCTCACTAGGTTTGGGAACATAGCCATTGTCTGAGCAGCTACAGGCTTAAACTGTTTATGCTTTTATTAGTTTCAGTGCTATTTAGGAGCTCTCAGTATTAGAAAGCATGCGTGTGTTGTTCAGACAGCTGAAGGTCTATTTTTTGCTGCTGATTCTTACACCTCCACATTTGGACAATCAACACCTCGCTTTATGACACACACCACATAATGGCAGCGACAACACACTCACCTCTCCTAATGGCATCAAAACACACACTCACATGAACCAAAAGCTGACAAACGCTCCTTTAACAGACTAACGCTGTTAGTCGCTTCTGTCAGCTGTGAAAACAGGAGCAAACATTTGGAAGATGAGTTTGTAGTGTGGGCCGGGTAACAGATGGAATGGATTGGCGGGTGTTAGTCAGGGTGTCATTGCCATTATGGCTTTAGTGGGGAATGTGTGTTTGCTGATTTGATACATTGGATTTGTCATTTAATCATCATAAACAGACATAAAATAAATGAAAACACTGTCATTCTGCTCAAATCCCTAAGCTACCTCCCTACATTTAAAGTAACTTAAAATTAGTGATGGGGATTCGACTCCAAAAGACTCGATTCCTCGACTCTGAGTAGCCCTAGAGTCGGTGTCGACTCCAGCACAGGAATTGGCCCTTGTTGTTGACTCTGTTGCTGTGTCAGAAATCGATCACTTGTTCACTCATTCTCTAATTCCTGTATAGAGCACGATAGTTTAGTTAACTATATCAGCAAAGAGTGAACTAAATGAAGCAAGGAATTTGTGAAAGTCATTAATGGGTTAGTTCACCCAAAAATGAAAATTCTGTCATTAATTACTCACCTTCGTTCATCTTCAGAACACAAATTAAGATATTTTTGATAAAATCCGATGGCTCAGTGAGGCCTCCATTGCCAGCAAGGTAATTAACACTTTCAAATGCCCAGAAAGCTACTAAAGACATATTTAAAACAGTTCATGCAACCTTAATATTGTAAAGCAGCAAGAATAAAGCTTCGAAGCTTCTCGTTTGTTTAATTCTGACATCATATTCAAGCACAGCTGTTTTAAGGTGACTTTTACACATGTAAAGTTAGGTATTGGCAACTAGGTAACAACTTTGAAGCTACTCATCATTTCAAGGTAATGTCATCGATAAATTTGACTAATTTGGACAGACATGCCAAAAGTATGTTGTTTTAATAAGGGGAATTTAAGGCTTCGTGTCGGGGGGTTGGGGATTTAGTGTGTAATAACGACTGCGATCTTGTAGTATAACCTTGTTTTGATGGTGAATGGAATGGAGTTGATTCCGTCGACTCCTTTGTTGAGAGTCTGAGTCAAATGAAGAAATGGTGTTCAAAAACTATTTTTCCTCTGTTTTGTCATGTATTTACAAGTGAAATAGGATATTTAACAAAAAAATGTAGGGTGGACTTTGCTTTGGACATTCATGGAAACACCAGCACTTGAGGGGAAAAATGGTGAATAGTGACAGAAAACTTGACAATTGGAGTGAAGAAGAGACCGTTTCATTCTTACCTTTTTATATAAAAAAAAAAAACAGAAAAAAACTTGATTTGAGGACCCGCAACGCTAGAACTTTTATATAAACAGGTTGTGTGCTGTCCTCGTCCAATCATTGACACTCACACCACAAATATGCAAAAAAGGTTTTTGGAATGTACAGTGTGAAACGTCAGCATATAAATACCCAAGATTAATTGTTAACCTTTGGTAAATCATGAGCAGTGTATAAAGATTAGAGATCGACCGATAGTGGATTTTACCGATAACGATAACTAGGTTGGACCACACTGGCAGATAACCGATTAATTAACTGATAGTTTTTAAAGTGGATACTGAATAAAAACAGCCATAGCATTGAAATTAGACATATTTATATCGTATGTATATTCTCACACGTTATTTGCTTTTATTTTAGAACAATTGATGATTATCTAATAAAAATAACTAAATATGTATTTACAGTGAAAAAATAACTGAAATCGAATGTGTTTCTGATTTGTTTATATGTTTCTGTTGGCTGCATGACCATACAATTTTCTTTCTTTAAATGTGCAACTTCGCTGGCTAACGTGTGTTTTTGTCACATTGTTTTAACCACTTGAGGCACTACTAATATTAGCGTCCTCAGCCTCGACAGCAAAAATAATTTCTCTACTAATGCATCATCTAGTCAACAAATTAATTATTTATAATTATACTATATTATAATTAATATTAAAACATGTACTGTAGAGTACTGTATGCATACCGTTTCGTTGTTTATAGTTGCGTCCCAAATGACGCACTATACACTATGCACTTATACACTATGTACTTATGCACTATGTACTCATCCATGTAGTGTGTGAATTTTGTAAGGTTATTTTGTCATTTAACATCGGAGTCTGATAGCCACTCCCCCTCCACTACGTAATTAAAGCTGCGACAGTTGAGTGCATGAAGTGTCTAATATTCCACACTTCGTTTTTTCTGTTAATTTAGTTCATCATCCAGGTATTTAAAGTGTACTTTTCTTTTGGAATTTTCAGGTTGAACACACTACTTGCACTATTTATACTTAAAACATAATAGAATAGGGCATAAGTACGCGAATTGGGATGTGAAGTGTCCCCCTCATGTGTCAAAACAAACTCCACAAGACGTCAGTGAATTCGCCTCTAGAGGTCGCTCTTGTACTGTATATTGACAGCTGACCCTTCACTGCTGCTCTAGCAATGGACGCAACCTGGAAAAATATCGGTATGGATCATTGCTGGTACAATCGGTTATCAGTGCCCACTGATCAGTCAATCAACCTCTAATCAAGATAACCTAGGATTCCATTTACCTGGGGTTTAGAATGACCCAGGGTTAACTATTTCAAGTGTGAAAAGCCCTTCTGAATGTTTTAGGAGTGAGTTTGGTTGTCACTCCAGTTGATATCTGAACAAGATAAAGGGCTTAGAAGAAGAGTGACAACCATATTTAACAGCAGTGAGTATGTAGAAACATGCTTTTTTTTTTTTTTTTTGCTCCAACTTCATTTGGACTGGGTTTGATATGTGTTAAAGGTCAACCTCGTACAAATTGGAAGAAGAGTCAAAGGTCAAAGCTCCATCACAGCTCGTTATGTTTGGCAGAAGTCTGTTTGTGTGTTTCACAGATTTACTGGTTGATTGGTTATCCAGAAGCCTCAGTAAGAGGGAGCAATGTTCATTTGACCTCTTTTTCTCTTTGTTTTGCTTGTTTATTAGTTTTAGTTAGCTCTCTCTCTCTCCTTTCTTGAACTGGTTGGATTGATCTGATCTGCACAGCCCGTTCTGCATTTTTATTGTAGTACCATTAACTGCAGAAACTATGGTGTTGTGGTGTTTTTGTTGTTCTAGTTTAAATGTTAATTAACCATCAATTTTTATTTGTATTGAGCTGTCAATCAAATCACAAGCATGAAATAGTGGGTGTTTGAAATAGCAGACTGTCTTACCACTATGTATACTATTTTTGTAGTATGCACAGTATGCAGACTGTCTGTTTTTGTAGTATGCACAGTATGCAGACTGTCCCGGATGATATTTGCCAGAATGTACAGTATAAGTTAGACTGGAATACTGTATCCCACAATGCAATGTACTTAACGTGCCATCTTTAATAGAATTCTTAACACCTTAACTCGTTATATATGATCAGGCTGCCAAAAGTTAAAGACGCACTCTAAAAAATGCTGGGTTAAAAACAACCCAAGTTGGGTAGAAAATGGACAAACCCAATGTTTTTTGTTTTAACTCAGCAGTTGGGTTAAATGTTTGACCAACTATATGGCTGGCTTAAAATGAACCCAAAATAGGTTGGAAATTAAAAATCAGACACAGAATTACTAGAGGCAACAATAATAATCAAAAATGTGAATATTTATTAATTAGCAATTTAATAAATGTTTATTGTTTAATTATTATTCACTAAACATTAATAAATGTTCATTAAACTTCAATTAAACATCAATTAAACTTATTAATAAATGTTAATTTTCAACATACTTTAGGTTCATTTTAAGCAAGCAATACAGTAATTTTTTTTATCAATAGTTGAGTTAAAACTACCCGACAGGTTGGGCAAACATTTAACCCAACAGCTGGATCAAAACAACCCAATCACTGGGTTTATCCATTTTCAACTTGGGTTGTTTTTAACCCAGCATTTTTTTAGAGTGCATATAGGTTTTTTACTGTGCAGTATGCAGGACACAGTATGCTAGAATTCCATACAACTGGTGAGTTTGGTTAAAAAAGGGAATGGGAGGGTGAGTTGAAAATATGGGTGCGTGGTCTTAAAGTGGGGGGCGGGGTTTGGCCCAACTACACTGAGGCTACTGTGTGTAAGACTGTGAATAATCCCCTCCCCTCTCTCTCTCTCTCTCTCTCTCTTTTTCTCTCTCTTGCTGGGCAGTCAGTGTGAAGCTGTGATTTAGGCTGCTGTGGGGTGTGCAGTTTCTCACATTCTGTAGAGGACACACACGTACACACACACACACACACACACACACTCAAGAGTGTGTTGAGTAGACAGCTGAGGGATTCACTCGCTCCCTGGAGTTGCGCACACGGAAGATGGATCTCTTGAGGACTTGCTTGCGTTGGGTCTGTGTGCTGGTCATTGGACTTCTGGGACTCGTGGAGGAGAACTTGGGTGAGTGTCAACCTTCAGAACATTTACTGACTGTGTGTTTCTAATGCAAGATTTGTAATGCAGCTGGTCTCTGCTCTACAGATCACCAAAGACGTATACTCAGATGTTGCTCTTTTATAGCTCATGATATTTTAATCGAGTTCTCAGTTGTTTCATCTAAGTATCAAGATGTTCTCCTAGATGTTCTAGAGCTATAAAATGAATATGGATAGCAGATCATTTGTTCTTGGGAAATACTTGTTAATTGCAGACTTTGGTATTTTGGCATAATTGAGCACATTATTAAGATCTCTTTTGGGACTTTATAGGAGACACATGAAATTACTGGGGTCTTTTTCTTTGGAGAAATTTAAGTATCGATCATTGACGTGTCCCCCTTAATGTCTATGATGGTTACAGCCCTGTCTAGGAGAAATGATTGAGATTAAAGAGATATCTGTGATATCTTATCTGTGATTTTTCTTTCCTATGAAGCATGCTTTAATTCTTTGTTAGTATGTATATGTGTTTATGGTGTTCTGTATTCTGGACTTTACCATCAGGCTTATACAAACCTCATAGTGATGGTGTGCCAAATGGTAAGCCAGGTGTTGCTGTGTGTTTCTCGTTTCGTAGTATGGTATCAGCCTCTCAGCTGCCCAACACTTGTTTTACACACAGTTGGAGGTCCGGCTTTGAAATCACTCAGAGTTTAATTTATACAACAGACTTTCGTTCTCTCACACACTTGTTTTTTTTTTTGTTTTTTTTTGTGTGTGTGTTTTCTAGACTGACCTTGTTTTTTGTTTTGTTATATTAATAACCAATAACTGCCTTCCAGAAATAGGTTTAATTAATTGCATATTGAAGGAATCTAATTTTGTATTTGCTGTAATAAATGTTATTTAGCTATTGGTATTTTGAAACCAGAAATTTGGCAAATGTTGCCTCAAAAAGTATTTGGACTCTGAAGTCACACTTAAAACTGTCTGAATGTCATTGCATTAGATTTGCTCAAATTCCGCAGGTTCCTTTACTTCACTAACTAACACTAACTCTTCACTTTTCTTCATTTTTTGCTCAATGTCTTTTAGTGAATGAATGAAGTCAGTTCTCCTCAAGTTCACACCGTTGTCATTTTTATCTTCACTTTGAGCAGTGTATCTTTTTTTTTTAATGATTTCAAACCTAACAAACTACTTCATTAGATGTTTTAGATTGTGACATTTATTTAATGATATTTTTAATTTGTTTATATAATATTTATTTAATAAATTAAATAATGTAAATAACTAAATATAAATAATAATATAATCAATAATATAATTATATATAAATATTTAATAAAATATAATATTGGCATTTAAATAATATTAGAATTTATTGGTATTTATAATATAAATTAAATCATTAAATGAAATATAGAATTTTATAACTTAAATTTTATATTATAGGGGATCTATAATGCCCCTTTTACAAGATGTAATATAAGTCTCTGGTTTCCCCAGAATGTGTCTGAAGTTTCAGCTCAAAATACCCCACAGATCATTTATTATAGCTTGTCAAATTTGCCCCTATTTGGGTGTGAGCAAAAAAACACTGTTTTTGTGTGTGTCCATTTAAATGCAAATGAGCTGCTGCTCCCGCCCCCCTTTCCAGAACAGGGCGGAGCTTTAACAGCTTGTGCTTCGGTTGCTCAACAACAACAAAGCTGGAGAATCTCACACAGCCAAAATGAGGATGATCAGTAACGGTGTTCAGCCTTACATTGTTCAAACCAGAGTCGACACTGATGGAAAGACTCAGAAAGAAGTTACAACTTTTAGAATGAAACTGGACGCTTCTGAACGGTTAGTGGATAAATTGATGTAGTTTCTGTGGAGTTGATTCAACTCATTGACAAACATGTGCCGTCATGTTAATCTTTTGTGCAAATCCAGTGTTGAATTGACCCTCGTTTGTAAATCAGTCAGGCGTAAAATGACGACATGGTAACAACACTCTACTACAACAACTCTTCCTCTTCTCTAAAGCAGCCCAACATGGCCTCACTCCCTCTGTTGTGTGTTCTTGGGGGCAGGGTTTATGTAAATTTTAGGGTTAGTGATGTCACCAACCCGGGAAGAAGCTTGTTGTAGTCCCTACCAGCTGTTTGTTGTAGTCCTTAAAAAGTGATTCCTGTAAAAGAAATTTGCCCTTTGCATTGAACTTTGAGCATCGTAACTTTGCAGATGTTGTTTATGCTCAAACAGCAACATTACACACTAACTAAAGTTAAAAAAGTGAAATCATAATCAAGGACCCCTTTAAATTATATTACATTTTTGATGATTAAATTATAAATATTATTAAAAAAAATATATTTATAATTTAATTCTATTTATCTAATGCAATGTCTTTTAGCCATTTGTAAGTGTGATTTAAGTGTCCAAATTCTCCTTGGAGCCACTGTATTTTAGTAACATTTTAATGTATTAAATCTAAGCTAGTGAAGGAAATTGACTGCTCTTATTCTTTTTGTTTTAGCCAGTGTGTACACTCATATTCACCTCTCTCTGCCTCTTTCTCCTCCTGAGCGGTAAAGAGAGAGTAAATGTTTCATCAACAGCCATTTCCATCATTTCCCATCCTATAATAACCTTCAGACACGGTCCAGACCTGTCTCCCAACACCCAGACGCACAATGAACTCATCCGCTGTCCACCGAGTGCAGCGGAGCCTGCGATGTCTCTGTCAGAGTTTATTTACAGTCCACAGCATCTCACCCTCTCCATTACTCCCACTGCCGCCACACAAACTCACGCATGTCGACCGGAGTGTCTGTCTATGCTGACTACATCCAGTCTGCCTTGTTGACAAGGCCATCGTATGTTTGTGTGTGTTTGGATACAGGTCTGCCGCTTGTGGAATATATAAACTACTTGGGTTGCACGAATAATTGAATAAAACCAAAATCACAATATATGCGATTATCAAATGTGTTTGAAGTTATAATACAGCAATAATAGTAACCATAATAATAATTACCTGTGAGAAACACAGAAAGTCTAAAGTTTCAGGTGAGAAAATAATAAAGGCTAAAACCTTTCGGTCTTGAGGTTGTGTGATTATCTTCTCTGGACGTCTTCAGTCCTCAGTCACACCTCTCTGAATCTCTCACTTCCTGTTTGGCTTGGCAAGAGGGCATATCTCGCATCCCAGAGGAAAAACTCTCTCACCTTTACTGCCCTGCCTGTCATCAGCGTTCTCATCACCTTCTCACCTCTTTTCCTGGGAGGTTTTGAGGTTTATTCTCTGGCTCTGATTGATAATAACCATTATAGGTTTGTCTTTTTACTGTCAGCGACCACCTGTTGGATAAATGAAGTGATTTAGATTTAGTTTTACAGCATAGCCACTCTTGAAAGTTAATGTTCTGCTTTAAGTTGCTCACGGAGACTATATCATGGGCCGTCCAGCTGCAGTTGGTTTGCTGGCTGGAGTCCAGAAGACTGTGATGGACAGCCGGCAGATGCAGCTCCACACTGGATCTCTGGAGTGTGGGAAAGACAGAAGTGTTGAAGAGAGAAATAAAAGAAAACAAAAGCGTGTTTGAAACAGTACAATACCGAGAAACTGAGATTTGCTTGCATGTAATTTTGTTAGTCACGTATTCTGATGCCAAGTGGGAACACATTACAGAGTGTACAAAGTCATACTCAAACATAGTGCAAAGGCCGGGACACACCAAGCTAACTTAAAAGAACCAGCGGCGATGAAAACTGACTATGTTGTCGCCTCGCGTCGACTGTGCTTCGGCCAAAAAGCTGCGCTTGGACACACCAAAAGGACTACAGGCGACTGTCAGCTAGCTTGTGTATTCTGCGCCTGCGTGTAAGGAAATAACTGTCTCTATTAGCAGGTATCAATAGTCTATATTCGTCATTCAAAAAAGGAAACTGAAACTAGGACTGCAGATGCAAACCATAAACAAAGCAGCGCTCGCTTACCATTTTGAATATCAATCATGCTGATCACTTTCTTCATTCCACTTGGCTCATATTATCAAATATTTAGGCATTGGAATGCTCAGGTATGATGACGTAATATTAGAACAGCCTTCTGTCTGTGCCGTCTTGACTTCTTTGCTCGCTTTCTTCACTCTCGTGCACTGACTCATTCGCTTGCCTGAACAGCCAATCAATGATTGCAGATGCCAACGGACACCGATTCAACATGCACAATCGGCCAAAGTACTCCCAACGATGTCCAACTAGTGCCGGCCAACGTAGATGTGAATGCTTGGCTTTCACATTACAAGCACATAGTCCTGTACACACTTAATGTATGTTGTTTTTTATCACTTTGTTTTCATGCTTTTTAATTAACCCTTTGCTAAGCTCCGCCCCCCTTGGTTACTGTTGCTAACGCAGACAAGCTTTACAGGATGTTCCTTATGAATCAACTGGAGGTTTCTGTGAAAGGCATGATTTTTTTTTAGTAAAACTTTCTCATAAAGTGGCCAAAACTGATTAGATATTATTCTTACGTAGGCTGGAACGTATTCTGACATTGGAGAGCATATTTCTCTGCTTTTTCTCTCTACTAAAATTGTTAAATTGAACAGTAACATGATTAAAACTGAGAATCAATGGAGGTGAACGCTGCTTTCATCCTTTCTGAGTTCCTTGTATCACTGTTATGATTGACTTTTACTCTTTTTGAATAATTTCTGTAAAATTATGTTTAAAACTATCAAGCCAGACTTTGGAGTGTCGGCATAGATTATAATATTTTATTAAGATTTATTAAGATATGAACCTTACAAATCCAGCAAGTTTGGGGACAGTATGATTTTTTTTATTGTTTTTAAATTCCATTTATTTGATCAACAATACAGTAAAAACAGTAATATGTGAAATATCATTACAATTTAAAATAGCTGTTTGTCTATTTGAATATTTTTTTAAATGTAATTTATTCCTGCGATCAAAGCTGAATTTTCAGCATCGTTACTCCAGTCTTCAGTGTCACATGATCCTTCAGAAATCATTTTAATATGGTGATTTTGATGCTCAATGTTGAAAACTGCTGTGCTGTTGTACCTTCGTACTTTTTGTCATGATTCTTTGATGAATAGAAAGTTCAAAAGAGCAGCATTTATTTAAAATTTAAATATTTTGTAACATTATAAAAGTCTTTAGTCTTTTTTTTTTCTTTTTTTTTTCAAATTTAACGCACCATTGCTAAAACAAAATTTACTGACCCCATACTTTTGAACCATAGTGTATATTTTGTAGCAACTTCAGGAATAATGAAGACCGTGACAATTTTGAATGCTGCTCAGGTTTGTCTGTGAGTCAGTTTGGAGCCTGAACTTTCTTGATTTATTAATGACTTTTTAATGATAGTGAACAGCGGTACTGCAAAGAGTAACACTCAGAAACAGCACTCTGTGAGTAGTCAGCCTGGAGCCTGTGCTGTAGTGTATTATTAATGGAGGTTAATGATGAGGAGCAACACTCATGTTCACATTCAAACCTCTGGGCATTTCTTGTCTTATTGGAGATTTTTGTACTCTATAATGTATAATCATTTAAATCTATTTATCTTAAAGATATGTGACATCCTTCCCTGTAAACTCTTCCGGTAATGACAGATGACCGTGGCCCTGTTAACACCTGGTGTTAAGATGCATTTTGGTTGATCGGATCACGAGTTTATGACGCTAAGGTGTAAACCGGTGTAAAACGTTTTAAATTTGTCCACTTTTGACCACAGAGGTTGTCGACTGGGTTGCTTTGGTAGTGTAGAAGCTCATGTGGTCGTGTTTGAACAGCCTACTGCTCCGCCTACTCTCCACCTACTGACCTAACGCGTGAACATTATGAGAAGTGCGCTAGCCAGGCGGGATTTAAACTTTGTCAGCTGAAGACCCAAATTTAGTTTGAAGACAAAAAACGTATCAAGCACAATGTTCTCTCACCATTGCTGATTTCTAACACACACTCACAGCGTTCGATCTTGTGGCTTTCAGAGCAGAAACGAAAGCTGTCTCTCTCTCTGTGTTTTTCCGTCATCTCCGGTCGCATTCATATGTAAATTGCGTGAGCTTATTTTGTCCATTAAACCGATAGATCTGAAAAAGCCCTTACATTTACCTGCCCATAGACCCTCCCCTCGTAGAAACCAGGACAGAAGTGGTTGAAAGTGGACAAAAGAGACGGATTAAAACACCAGGTGTAAACGGGAATGTGTCTCCCTCGTCTCTTTGTGATCTGATCAAACAAAACACATCTTAATACCAGGTGGAAACGGGGCTTGTGATTGGTCCAGCCTGACCAGCGGTGAGAAAAGTAACAGGTAACATGACAACAGCTGTTTTGCAGTCATTTTCCAATTTAGGAGACGCTATATTAAAATTATATACATTTGATGAAATATATAAAATATAAAACATGTATTTAAAATTCAAATCAAATTATTATTTAGGGTCATCGTACCTGAACAATTAGACCATTCTATTATTATTAACAATTATGACAACTGGTCCATTCTTTAGCTTTATAGTATTTCAGGGATTCACAAACTTTTTTGTCAGCTAAACAACTTTAACATTAAAAAATTACTCGAAGTACCCACTGAGATTTAAATTTAATATTTCAATATAATAATAATTTATCAACACATTTGCATGTTCGCGGTTCTCTGATGTTGATTGATGGTCACATGACATTGAGGCACTGACACTTACATGTTTGTATCTTTGCAAAATGTAAGCTATATTATCACCCAGCTCTAATCTGCAAAATGCAACTATAAGGCATGAAGATATTAAGATGTTATAAACATTAAGGTCATAGGTTTATTTAATTTTATGTGTACATTAATTTGTATTAAAATATTGTTATATTTATTTTAATTTTACATTTTTAAGATTTAATTAATTGTTAGCTTTTCATCAACTCACAAACCCCATTTTGGGGGAACTCTGTTCTGTTTCGCCCTTACCCAAGTGCATCGTGGGAAGGCAGCAGCTGGATTTGGTATTTGAAGGTGTTGTGTGTCAGTCCATCTTAATGCCTTTATCTTCTGTTCTTTATAATCTGGCTTCTCTTTCATCTATCTTTAGTATTGACCCCGTCCATGGACACACCTGTTCCCACCTTTCATTTCTCGTCTGATACGTAGGCTGAATGTTCCAGCGCCCCACCTGGACGACCAGCTGAGGGTTTATGTGCCTTCTTTTATTTCAGTTTGTGCTGAAAGGATCTGATGCAGTAATCATGAACAGGTTTCACAACAGAAAGTGAGAAGTGTGAAATGGCTTTTTTCTTATGTTGAAATATTTGCTGGTAAAACAGAAATTTTGGGCAGGACCTATTGAAAGGCTTACCTACTTTTTTTTCTAAATATCCAAAAGCTTTGGTTTATAGCCATCAGCCATGACTTGCTACTTGTTGACTGGTGGGATGCCCATTAGTGCAAGATGAGTTATCAATATTTGTAGTTTTGAAGACTGCACATTTTATTTTCTTGTATTGAAGACTGTACATTTTAAACAGGACTCTGCCAAGTTAATTTGCTTTGGATTTTGTTTTTTTTACCTCAAAGCTGAAAAAAAAAAGTCTAAATATTTCTAAAAATGTCTTGAAGGTCTTTAAGTTGGCATAAACGACTGCATTTTTTTTTTTTTGTCTGCACTATTTTATAATTTTGTTTTTCTATATACAGATGTGTCATGTGCCATGTGAATTGCGCTTTGTTGGGCATGTCAATTCAAAAGTTCTTCAACTTTTGCATTGATACAGCATCAACTCTGCATCACTATTGTTCAATTTTTAAATAATGGACCAATCAGAAGCAACAATGTCATTTGTCTGCTACAATAAGATCAGAGATGATGTTAATACATTTCTTATTATTTTACAGCTGGAAAGTAATTGTTAGATTGCCAGGTTACTAGTTACTCTGGTTGCTTGTTAGTTTGCTTAACATGAAGCAGCTCTTCAGCTATCTGCACCCATAGCACCTGACTATTAACCATTGAATAGGTATGTTTACATGTCAGGGATTATTTTTTCCAGTGGAAAGATGACAGTTTAAAAAAAATAATGTTTTAGTATAAATGTATGCCCTTAAAGGATTAGTTCACTTTAAAATGAAAATTACCCCAAGATTTACTCACCCTAAAGCCATCCTAGGTCTGTATGACTTTCTTCTTTCTGATGAACACAATCAGAGTTATATTAATAAATATCCTGACACATCCAGGCTTTATAATGGCAGTGAATGGGACCAATGAGTATGAAGCTCAAGAAAGTGCATCCATCCATCATAAACATACTCCACATGGCTTCTGGGGGTTAATAAAGGGCTTCTGAAGTGAAGCGATGTGTTTGTGTAAGAAAAATATCCATATTTAACAAGTTATAAAGTAAAATATCTAGCTTCCACCAAACCGCCCTCCGTATTCCACTTAGGGAAAAAGTGTAACTGACGTCGCATCAGTTAACCTTTTTTCCGTAAGTTGAATACGGAAGGCGTATGACGTAACGTTAGCGTTTTGAAATGTGAGAGGCGTTACACTTTCTTCCTAAGTTGAATACGGAAGGCGGTTTGGTGGAAGCTAGATATTTTACTTCATAACTTGTTAAATATGGATATTTTTCTTACACAAATGCATCGCTTCACTTCAGAAGGCCGTTATTAACCCCCGGAGCCGTGTGGAGTATGTTTATGATGGAGGCACCTTCTTCAGCTTCATACTATGAATCATGCCTAAAGGTGCGGTCATATTAGCAAAATTTCAGTGAAAAAAATGTCTATTGTATATTTTCAGTAGTGTAGCAATGCATGAAGAACAGCTCACACAGAAGTCACGTTCAAACTAAACAGCTTTTTCTGTTGCAAAATGTGTGAGGGGAAAACATTCACCCTCGTGCAAAATTCCTGATCACTTGGATTCCGAATGACTGTATTTTGCCTGTGAAAAATTGCTAAACAATGTGACTGGATGACATACAAGAACAGGTCCTGTGTGTACGCCCACTAATGCTTAGTCTGGTAGTGAAAGATGCATTAGTAAAGTTTAAATAGAAACCCTTCTTTCTCTTTCTGTTTCCTTTTGTTTTGGCCAGAGGGTCTTTCTTGTTTCTCTCATGTCATCGAAAGAGTCTTCAAATGGAAGTTTGAGTTTTCCTTCTGCTGTTTATTTGAAAGTGCTGTGTTTATTTTATATTTCATAGAGTGTGGCGGCTGTGGTGTGTGTGTGTGTGTATCCATGTGAAGGGTTGCTGGAATGTTCAGGGTCAGGTGATTGAGTTTCAAGATGACCTTGTAAATTACATCTCGGCATAAACATACACACAAGGCAACGGTTTGCACATGAGCCTTCTGCGCAGTCATCCCTCATGCTCACGGTGTGTTGATAGCAGCGTTCAGTGGTTGTTTGCTGGCTTAATATGGTGTCTGTGGGTGTTTATATGAAGTGATGTTAGCAACCTCTGTTGACTGTGTGAGTGTCAGATAAAGGCAGTTGCAGTCTCATCACCCTACAGCAACCTTATGTCATCTCAAGATGTTTAATCGCTTCTAGTAAATTGAAATCAAGGTTATCACTGTCACACCAGCTAATTAACATGATAGAACAGTCTGTTTTTACTAAGAGTCAAAATCACTTGGAACTCCAGACGCCGTTTCATTCCAGATATGAGTGGAATTTTCTTTATTTACATAACAGACAGTTGCTGAACTCGCTCAGGAGCCATGGAAACAGACGGGTCTGAAACCAGGGGTGCGTTTTAGACATCACCGAACAAGGGACACGGTCAGCCTGTTATGACTGCAGATGTATGTTACATGTATGTTCTAGTTAGGAAATGTGTTTATACCAATACCGTTACAATGGAAGGCTGTCTGTGCAAAGTAATAGAGTCTTCCAAGTTCCAACTCTTTATTGTTCAGTTTCAGCCCTGTTTTCTTTTGCTTTGCTTCTACAGAATAACCAAAATGAATGTGGATGTTCTGTAAAATATTTTCAATAGCACATATTCAAAGGTTCAAATCAAAAGTAGTTAGCTTTTCAGCTCAAACAACATTTTTCTAAAACTACTGTACGCACAAACACACACACATGCGCGCGTTGGGTTTTCATGTTTCATGGGGACTTTCCATAGGCTGTACAAACTCCTAAACCTACCCATCACAGGAAACTTTCTGCATTTTTTTTATTTTCAAAAAACATCACTATGTATGTTTTATAAGCTGTTTTCCTCATAGGGACCATAAAATGTCCCCACAAGGATAACTTTTTAGACAACCTCACAGCTTAAATCACTTTTTTATTTTTGTTTTATTTTATATTTATTGTTTTCTTTTCTTTTATTTATTTTTTTTATTTCATT